>QRFJ01007117.1:0-160955 GCA_006176705.1 Cocos nucifera
TGGAACTAGCATCAGTACTAATTCTTGGCGGGTTCTTCTATGTGGTTAGTCTCAGTACTAACCAGTTCCTCTAAATTTTTATTTTGGCTAGCATCAGTACTAGCCTCTCTCACCTGGTCTTGGTATGGGTCCATAAGAATCCTATAGCTTTTAAGTTCAGGAATTACTTTGGCATTCTCAAATTGGAGATTCTTAGATGAAACATTAGATTGATAATTTAATCCAGGTGGTTGGTGGTCATTAGGTGGGTTGTTTGAAATTGGTAGGTTCGGTAGTTGATCTAGTTCTCTCCTCATGTTAGACTCAACTAATTATCCTATTTGAGCTTCTAGTCTGGCGATAGATTGCTGTTGAGTTAGAATTAATTGTTGAAGTTGGTTAAATCTATCATCAGCTAGATTGGTCTGTTGAGGAGGTGGGTATGAAGGCTGATTATAATATGATGGCTGGTTAAACTGACTAGGCTGACCATTATTATAGGCATAATTTTGATAATTTTGCTCAAGTGAAATTTGGGTCTGAGCCTGAGTCTGTTGGGATGTCCAAGAAAAATTAAAGTTACTCCAATCTGAATTATATGAATTTGAAAATGGATCATTAATCAATTTGGAGTATCCTTGAGTAGCTTGAACTTGTTCTTGGATAAAATATGGAAACTGTGCAGTCATAGGACATTCACTTACATGATGGGTTGGGCTAGCACAGATTGAATAATTCTCCTGATAATTAGAAGATGATGTGAATTGTGCAGGAGATTGTTGACCTAGGGAATTAGGAGTTGATCTATTTTCTGAGCAAGAAGGTCAACTTTACCTAATTTTTGGACTATTAGGTTCAGATTAGCCATTTGATTATTATGGTTGGGTTCAACTAGATCAGGTAAAGTAATTTTCTACCATATATGTATTAGTGTAACCCTAAATTGTTCAAAAAAAATTTTAGAATTTTTATTTTTTTTATTATTTTATTATATTAAAATTAATTATTTTATTTATTAATTTTAATTTATTTTTTTAATTTATTTTTTTAGTTAGTTTAATTTAATTTTTATTTTATTTTATTTTATTTTTAGAGGAGAAAGGAAAAGAAAGAAAGAAGAGTTCTAAAGAAGAGGTCCTAAGGAGTCCTAGAACTAAGAAGAAAGAGAAGAATTAAGGTTTAATTAGGATTTGATGTTGGTTAGCAATCAAGTTGGTCAATCAATCCTGACTAAGGGTTATCCTAGATCTAGACAGCTCCTAACTGCCAAGGTCACCTTCAAGCCCTCCAAGTGTAGGATTAGCCAATCAACTAGCCAGGTAAGTGTAAGGTTCGGTGGGAGTCCCCCCGTTGCTTGCCTTAGACACCAATTGTGCTTGGCCAGGTAAGCGAACGGAACCAATTAGAAACCACCTTCCTTCGGGCGCAGTCGTCCCTGAACCACTTTCCTAGACACCAGTCAAATTGACTTATCCTAACCCAGGTTCAACTCTTAGGATTCCTTATCCTATTGAGCTCGAGTTCCTAGGGTTGATGTCTAATTGATTTTAAAATTTAAAGGCTTAGGTCAATGCAGGATGTTGGTTGGTTGTTTGTGGGCTAAGGAAGGGTGATCAAATCCCCACCTTATCTTGTTTAATTGGGTTGTGCCCTTAATTTGATTTAATATGAATATGCAAAAAAAAAAATTCAATCAAAGGGTTCTATGCAATTTAAACTAGATGCATGTAACTAATTGTATTCTGAAAGGCTTACCTTGCCTCCAGCAATCACCAAAAAAAAAAAATAAAAATAAAATAAAAATAAAACTAATATGATGCATGCTCTAAACAGTTAGGGATTTCTAATCTTATCATGAGGCTTTTAATTAGGTTTAAATGGAATATTTTTTTAAATTAATTTAAAAATAAAATAAATAAATAAATAAATAAAAAGAAAAGAGGACTAGGGTTAGGATTGATCTCACCAAAATTTGATGCTTTCTTCATTTTCTCTTTTTTTTTCTACAAAATAAATAAAAAAAATTAGTAAGCAATATTAAAAAAAATATAATTAATTTACAAAAAAAAATCAAAGAAATCAAAAAAAAAATAGCATCTATTCCTTCCCCGGCAACGGCGCCAAAAACTTGATAGGAACGCGATGTTGTCGTTAAGACACCGTGTTTATCAGTTTAATCCGACTTCTTAAAATCATTGAAAATGCGTAGATAGTAGTGAGTCGGGTCGAATCCACAGGGAAGGTAGTATTTTTAGATTTGAAATCTTTGATTTTTAAAAAAAAAAGAAAAGAGAAGAGTTTTGGATCAAAAGTGAAGTCGGAAAATTAAAAATAAAAATTAAAAGGATGCAGAAATTTAAATTTGGTACTAAGATCTACTAGTTAGATCTTAGCATCTACTTGCAAAGCAATAATTTAAAGTGCAGAAATTAAATTACAATAAAAATAAAAAGCAAGAAATTAAAATACAAAAATAAAATTTTTATTAATTAAAATTTTAGAATTTAAATACATAAAATTTAAAAAAAAAGAAATAAAATAAAATAGCCTGATCTCTGATCTTGGATCGGCATTGGCAGAAAGATGGTGTAGAAGCTCGGCTCTTCTTCTCGGCACCCGTTGCTTCGAAGCAGCCTTTAACCCATAGCCTGGCTTCGCCCTGTACCAAAGCTTCACCTTGATCGGAGATATTGATTTTTTTGATGGCCTGGGGTCCTTTTTATAGAGCTAGGAGGGCTGGATATTTTTTCTAAAGGCAATATGGGACTAATGCCTTTGTAATCATCAAAAAATTTGAATAAAATTTGAATTAAAATAGCTCTGATATGACTCTGATAAATCTGATAAAATCCAGCCATTCAATAGGAATCCAACGGTCCAAAAATCATCAAAATCGGATGCAGATCAAGCTCAGATCGGGTCGGATTAAATTCTGGCCGTTGGATCGCGCTTGATCGAGGAAATCTGGCCGCAAATCATGCGCTTCGGGAGTCTTGATCACCGTCGGCAGCATTCTGGACCGTCGGATCTTCATCACTTGGTTTTCTGGCCGTTGGATCGCGCCAGATCGCTTAATAGAATTTGAATCAAGCCTGGAAATCACCACCGCCGTCCGATCATGACCGCAATCAACCGCAGCCGTCCGATCGCGCAATTACTATTCCCATGGACCGGATGGACCGGCCGCACCGCACACCGCAGCCAATCAGCGCTTCTGTCGCCGAGTGAAATGACCAGATTGCCCTGTGAGCCGCGATAAATTTCTGTAGACCCTTTAAGGGTCTAGGTCCACCACGTGGCAATCTCTGATTCGCCGGATTTTGCTGAGCTGGCGGTCCACGCCTGGATCGTGGACCGGCTGATGGCTTCAATGGCTGAGTCGGCTTTGATGGCTCGGCTTGGCTTGGTGGCTCGGCTTGCGGAGCCGGCTGAGCCGTTTTCTTTTTTTATTTAATTTTTATTTATTTTATATTTTTAAAAATTCATATCTTTTCCATTTTAGCTCTGTTTTACTTGAAATTTATTTCGTTGTGATCAGAAAAATGAGCTCTTTCTATTGGTAATAAAATTTTATTTTTTAATTTTTATTAATTTTTATTATTTTTTAATTAATTTTTTAATTAATAAAAATATGATTTTTTTAAAAATTATATATAAATTGATTAATAATTCTTAAAAATTAATATAAATTAATTAATAAATTAATACTTTTATTGGTGAATTTATGATGTTTATCACTTATTAATAGCCTAGCATTTGGTCATGAACAAATTTAAGAACTAATCGATAAATCCTCTCTTTATTGAAGCTAAATAATCCTAAAGACTTCATCATATTAATGAAGTTCATTAGAAGATGAATACTTATGATGAAAAATACCAAAAATATATTTTATTTATTAATGAATCAATTATAAATATAAAGTAGCTCAACCATTAACAGACTGATGATTGGCTTTGGAACATATTTTTCAACAACTCCTACTTATCCTTAAGCCACTCAGCACAGTATCTAATATCCATCTTCGACTTGTGGTTGTCGAACTTCTTTATTACCAGGGCTTTAGTGAAGGAATCAGTCAGGTTCTTCTTTCCATCGATCTTTTGAAGATCGACGTCACCTCGATCCACGATCTTTCAGACTAGGTGAAAGCAGCGCAGAATGTGCTTCATCCATTGATGTGCCTTCGGTTCTTTTGTCTAAGCAATGGCACCAGTGCTGTCGCAGTGGAGCATGACTGGACCATCAAGGAAGGATGTTACTCCAAACTCAGTGATAGACTTTCTTAGCCACACAGCTTTCTTTGCAACATCTGATGCTACCACATCTGCCATAGTATGCTGCTTGGATCTCTTCCAACAGATGGCTCTACCATTCAAAGTAAAGACATATCCTGACACGTTTCTGCTGTCATCATGGTCAGATTGAAAGTTTGAGTCTATAAACTCCACAAGTTTCAGATCTGACTCACTATAAATCAACCATTGGTCTTTAGTATTTCTCAAATACTTAAGTATGGCTTTAACCATTTTTTAGTGATTTTCTCTAGGGTTAGACTGGTATCTACTCACTACTCCTAGTGAGTATGCTGTTAGATATGTGTGCCCTAGAAGCCAGATTGGCTGACACTTGTAATACACTTCTAAGAGCAAAATTATAATTTTGACTATAAATAATAAAATGGATTACTTTCTATCATAATGTGTATTTGAAAGTGTCTGTGATACATCCCTTGAGTTAATGGTAATGATAGTTCATATTTTCAAGAGTTGAAAATTTAAGACATGAAGTTTCATTATTAACTCATAAAATTCTCCCGACCATAGGATCATCATGAGGATGGTGATTGATTTGAAAGATTGGTGTACGATCGCTTCTTTAGGATAGATGAGTCTTGAGTCTATAGTGTAGAGACACCGAAGTGAGAGTATATGTACTCGTTAGAGAATGAGGGAACTGAGCGTGACTACCTCGAGCAGTCATGAGGAATCTATCTTCTCGTTGATGACTGGCTTGAAGCTGCAGTGGTGTATCTGGTTCTTTGACTTGAGGTGCATCGATAGTTCATCTTGAAGGGTGTTATAGTTTGACTACACCATAACTTAGTCTCCTAGCCATTCAAAATTTTGTGGTGTATGTTGGCTATAGCATGTTCATTGTAGGAATTGGATTGCACCAATAGGGGATCTATCTACCTCGGATAGATGAGGAGCAGCCCTATGATGATCATGAGAATCAAGTCCATAAGCCCATGGCCATGGCAGAGTGAAATAATAGAAAGAGTTTCTATTAGGATTTTCACATTGGACTTGAATCGAATGATTAATTCATATGATGGATATTAGGGTTTGATGAGATCACCTTAACCCTAATCTGGTCGGGGCTCAAGATAGAGAAACTTAATCACATAGGTAACTGCACCAAGAGGTTTACTTTCAGTTTTAATGGGTTGCCACCATATGCTGCTAGGTGTCACTGGTGGATTTTGGAAGCAATTAGAATGATTTGGATGATCGATCATACTAGTTGTCTGAATCAAAAAAGTTATGATCCATCGGAAAGTGTTTCGATGATAACGATGATAGAGATCGTGACATATCCCATTACCATATAGAATTGAACCTAACTGGATCACACAAATAAGAATTTGAATCTAGATGTCATCAATTAGACTAACCCAATTTAATTGATTTGAATAAAATTTAATTAGATTTAAGAAAATCATGCTAGCACACGATTGAGCCTAATGTTCTCCTTTAATAATCATTAAAGCTTGTCTCGACTGAGCCAAATATATTTGGGCTCACTCAAAAACTTTTACTTGGTTTGACTGAAGCTCATCCAGATCAGAAAAAGATTGTCTTAATTTATGACATAAATTTAAGACAACATCTATCATTTTCGATCACCTATTAATTTCTATTTTCGAACATTGGTCAAATGTTGACCCTGGATATTTGGACATCTTTCCATGTGTCATGTACCTATAGGAGAGTACCTGGGGTCTTGTCCCCCTGCTAAATGCATATAGGAAGAGGGCGCATGCCTCCCCCTGCTAAATGTAAATAGGAAGAGGGTACATGCCTCCCTAGGCATGCGCCCCATGAGGATAAAGGAGGAGTCCCATACAAATAGGACTCCAGGGTTGCTTCAGGGCATTAAACTCTATGGTGCCAAGAACTCTTGTTTGACCCAGTCTTGGCACCATCTTAGGAGGATTTTGAGGATCTCTCATCTGACTAGATCAGATGATATCATTCCATCAATTAAATTTAGATCTGATTGCTCAAAGGGTCGTGATTGGCCGCGATGATGTAGCATTGCATGGCGCAGTAAGGTCTATATAAACCCTATTTGCACCTAGTTTTTAATGCTTCTTCCTTTAGCCCATGCCACAAAGTCTCTCTCCCTCCTTCTCCATGCCACCCTCTGGTCCTCTCTCTCCTCTCCATGCCTAAGGAATTTTGGGCATGAATAAGGTGCGATCCAAGCAAGTGAAAGGCACCAGGAAAGGAAGAAGGCAGCCCTACAATGGTAGTTCTTCAAAAGAAGTTTTGAAGACCTTCAAGATCAGATTTGTTGGAAATTATGTTCCAAAGTCAATCATCAGCCTGTTGATGGTTGAGATATTATAATTAATTTATTAATTAATAAAAGATATTTTGGCATCTTTTTTGATCATAAGTTTATATCTTCTAATGAACTCTATTGTTGTGATAAAGTCCTTAGGACTATTTAGTTTCCATAAAGAGAAGATTTATCGATTAGTCCTTAAATTTGTTCACGACCAAATGATAGGCTGTTAATTAGGATGACAGCATCTATCAAGCATAGATCGCTATATGTCATATAGGTTGGTTGTCCTCTTAACCAAGATGTGTGAAGATATTGGTATGGCATACAGGTGAGATGTATGAGTACATCATCATTGAACGTGACCAACTTCAAAGCATTCTGCTATCAAGAATGTTCCTGATGGGATATTGGTATAAGTATCCCTTAGACCTAAGATCACCTTAGTGACTTGCAAGCAACTCACTGTGCTTTAGTATCGGACTAACTGAATTTCTAATTCAGCAACAGAAGGCTTTTAGGCATAGTCAAGTACTTACAAAGTCAGAGTATGATCAAGATGGAATTGACCACTTCAAGAGTTGGAGAAGAATGTATCACTATATTTCAATATAGAAAAATCTTGGTCAGGATAATCCATCAAATAGATTTGGTATTTTGAAATACAATATGGACAACTTTATCAGAGTTGACAATTGAACTCTGATGTATCCTATGAGTATTATGGTCAAGGAGATGAATTACATGGAAACTATATCCGTAAGAATTCTAAGGATGGTATTCTACACTTTCGACCTATTCGACCATCGAATATCATTGCTACATGGTCACTTTGATTGATATAAAAATTTATTCTTATGCTATCGACTTAGATTTGGATCTATGAGATCACACACATTAGAGCTTATGATCTGATCAGATGATTGATCAATGATTAAGAATCATTCTAGAATTAAACAATCAATACGATTGGTGTTTAACCTAGTGCAAGTGTTACAAGAGGATCGATTAGCAATTAGATTGCTAATTAGCTTAATTTGATTAAGACAATAGGCTGAGATTAAGTTTAATTAAATATAATTTAATTAGATTTGATTTGGGCTTGATTGGATCAAGTTTAATTAGTTTATTGGATAAGCCAAGTGCAAGGAAGAACTAGTCCTAGTCTAACTAGGACTCGGATTAACCCAATTTTCTAATTTGATTAGAAAATAAATTAAAATTTAATTTAATTTAATTTAATTTAATTAACTATTTAAATGGGTTAGAGCCTTATTTAATTGGATTGGTTTAATCTTGATTTTATTTGGTTAAAAGATCTTGTTTGACTAAGTCAAAATAGGAGTCCTAGGACTCCCTATCTCCTTGCGCCACCTTGGTCCCAATGCCCCCAATACCTATTTTTTAGGTATTTTTCATGGAAAATCTCTTTCTTCCTGATTTTCATGCCCCCTCTCTCCCTCCAAGTCATATTTGAAAGTTAAGTGGAAGACCAAGTCAAAGGAGTAATTAGTTTTGCTTAGGATTCTATGAGATAGAATCTTTATTGACCAAAACATTTTCCCTTGAGTGCCACCCCCTCTTTAATTAATTCTTATCTTATTCCATGAAAATAATCTCCTTTTTTGTGCACCCTCCCTTGTTGGTCCATGTCATAAATTATGGAGGAGGCGCCCAAAAATTGGGCACCCCAACAACTTTCCATGTTTGGATATTCCTAGTCTAGGAATTTGACCTAACTTGGACTCCTCTTTCTCCCTATTTATTGAATGAATTTTATTCTAAATTTTTCATGAAATACAAAGCATTGGGAGAGGTTTGGGGTGTGCAAAAATCAGAGGAAGAGAGTCCTTGGGCATGGGGGTTCCATAGGCACCAAACTAGGTGTCTAGGTAAGAGAAAAGAGAAGAAGAAGAGGGTCTTCTTCTAGGGCTGTTTTATTTTCAATTTCTCCTCCTTTTTTAAATTTTTTTTTAGAGTCTCAGATCTATAAACTCTCATCTTTCTTCTCAAATTTTGGAGAGTCCAAATTTCGAAGAATAGAGCATCGGATCGACTGTCGAAAAAGGATCAGAGATCGTAGGCTCGTATGGACAACTTCTAAAGGTTGGATGCATGTGCAACTTATGAATTCATTTTCAAGCTCAGATCAGCAAGTTAGAATATCTAACTTGCTCAGATAATAGATCTAATCTATTAACTTCATACCTGCATTTGATGTAATGTAGATCTAGGTTGATTTGATCAACCTTTTACTTTCTTATTTGATTTTAATTTTTGATTTAATATTATACCTTCATCATATAATAGATCTTAGATCTAGGTATTTACATATTTATTTAAATAAATATTTGATTTATTTAAATCTTTCGCTGTAAGATCTTAAAAATATTTTTAAGATCTACCTATAAAATTCTAAATCTGATTTCTTCAAGATCTATATCTGATTTTTGGAGGATAGATTAAGAAGAAGAAGATCTTTAAATCCTATCTAAGTGGATACCGATAGAGGCTAGGCGCTTGCATGGCTACATTCAGAACCTCAGGCAAACATCGAGATCATCATAGAATAATTGGATTATCCAAAATAAAGATATAATTAAATTAAATTTTATTTTTATTTTATTTTTATTATTAGATCAATAAGATAAAATTTAAGAAGTCTCAGATCTGATTAGAATCTTAGAGAAAAATTTTTTGAAATATCCCTTCTGATCCAATCAGATCTGAATGAACCTGATCCGAAAAATAAGTTTTTTTTCTTCAACTGGTATAAGAGCCAGGTTCCATAATTCATTAGATCTAATTTTAATTTATTTTTTATCTAATAATTAGATGATTTTAGATGTCACATTAGATGTGATTAGATCTAAAATCAAAAAATTAAAAATTAAATAATCTAGATCTAAGATGTATGAGATGCATAACTAGACTAGAAATAGAATTATTCTATGTATAGTCTAGCATAATCATAATTTTAATTTAATTAATTATAATTTTTAAATCTATTTATTTACTATTTTTTAATATTATAAATATTATAATTATATCTAAAAAATAAAAAATAAATTTATTTAATTTATTTATATGAGATATGATAGATGAATGTTTAGACTAGTTGTAGAATAGTTCTATAAAATTATCTAGAATAAATTTTAATTTGATATGATCAAATTTAAATCTTATTTTTTAGATGTTTATGAGATAATTTAAATCTGAAAATATGCATCATATCATACATGAGATGTATGCAAAATATATTTTTAGTTAGATCAATTTTTATATATGTGATATGTGATGGAGATCTAACTAGTTTTGTAGATTTATCATGTTTCTAATTAAGGTATGCCCCTTGGCCGTCCGATCGTAAGAATGAAGTAGGGTTTAAAGACTCTCTCCTTCCATTCGATGGAGTGTTCTTATGTTGTGTAGGGGTTCTGCGCATTCATCCTTAATTAGAAATTAAAAAAAAATTATTTTCTATAAAATCTTAGATCCTAAAATTCTAGGATTTTATATACATCTTTATTTATTAATCCTAAACTTAATTAAGAATTAAGATTATAAAATATATTAGGTCTAAAATTGAGAATTTTTAGATCTAAGACATATTCATAAAATTGGGTTCGGACTTGGGAAGCTCAATTAGGTCAAGTGGTTGATCAAATCAAATCAAGAGTTGGATAGGTGGGATCAAAAGTACTTAAATTAACCAGCCTAATAGGATTAAGTCTGGATCAAGATCGAGTCACATGAGTGATCGATCGAGTTAAGACCTAATTAGGCTCAGTGGTTAGAGTCTGGATTATAGGCTAACCCGATTGGTTCTGGCTCAATAATTTGGTGTCTAAGGTAAGTTTGGCAGATACGGCCGACTGATTTTTAGTTGGAAGCTACTTGACTCGAATGCGTTCTTATCGAGTTAATAGCATATCCCTTCCATCGGTCTCACTTATCTGGCCATATTTGTGAGTCCAGTCCTGATCTAAGGTGGTTAACAATCCGAGCTGACCCATGCCATTAGATTAGTTATAATGGTTATGGGTATATCAAGTCAAGTTTAAAGAGATCTAAATCAAATCTTCCTAAGAAAAGATTAAGTATAAAGTCTTCCACCATTGTAGATGTGCGGGCCCTTTTCAGGGTTGATTGTTCTCGGCTGGTCACAGTGGTTCTATTGTACTGGGAAGATGCAACCATATCTATTAGGCATTGGATGCTATGGGCTGGAGGATGGATTGGCTCAATATTTTGGATACAGTGAGAGACCCAATTAAGAATCCAATCTATACAAATGGTGGGTCTGACTTAACTAAGAAGTGGATCAATATTTCGGGCATGCTAAGATTCATAAATTAGAGATTAAGTCTAGGTGCACCATAATTAGAGAATCATTGAACAAGAGTTGTTCGTTCATTGGCTAACCCATCACTAATAACTATTAGGTGAGGTGATGAGTCAGTTGGTGGGACTGCACCGCTCACTAGAAATTAGTAATCATGGAGATTTTTGCATCTCTATAGAGGGAGTGTAGGGATCCAAGAAAATAGTGGAAGCTAATTTATTTAAAAATCAAACTCCTAAATAAATTAATCAAGTATTAATTACAGAATCTAATTAGAAACTTTGACTCTCTATAGGAAAAAGAAAAATGTCTGCATCCAACCCACTAGCCCGTATCCTGGACACCCATAGACTAACCAAATCCAATTATAAGGATTGGCTTCAAAACTTCAAAATTATTTTGGATTCTGAGAAGTTGACTCATGTATTGGATCAAGATCCCCCCATCTTATCAGCTCATCCATCCACTGAACAGAGAGCATTTCTTGACAAGTGGATAGATGAAGATAATAAGGCCAGATACTATATGTTGGGCTTCATGTCTGATGAGCTTCAATACCAACATGAAGATATCAAGACTGCCCACCAAATGTTAGCTCACCTGCAAGAGTTGTTTAGTGAACAGAGTCACACAGCCAAATATCAGATCACTAAATGACTGTTTAAGACTAAAATACGTGATGGACAGTTAGTCCAAGATTATTGTCTGATGATGATCAAAGACTTGAAAGAGCTTGAGAAGCTGAGAGTGAAGTTAGACCAGGATCTGTAGAATGATATAATTCTGCAATCCTTGACTGATGCATATAGACAGTTCATCATGAACTACCATATGCATAAACTTCAAAATACTCTGGCTGAGCTTATGAATATGCTGGTTACTGCTGAACTTTCTATTAAAGATTCTAAAGGCTTAGTACTTGCTATGAAATGGACTTCTTTTAATAGAATATTTTTTGGAAAGAAGAAAAAGTCTGTGAAAAAGTAGAAGGTGGAAGATGGAAAGAAAAAGAAGGCATAGCTAAAGAAGAAGGCCGTTGACAAAGAAAAGTATTTTTATTATAATACTGATGGCCACTGAAAGCGAAACTGTCCTACATACCTGGCCACCCTAAAAAATAAGAAGGAGACAGATCCTTCTGGAGGTATGCTCGTTATTGAATCTAACCTTATGATTTCTTCTGCATCCAATTGGGTGCTTGACTCTGGTTCTAGTGCTCATTTGTGTACTTTCATACAGGATCTTAAGGATAGCAGGAGGCTGAGAGATGGTGAGATGATCCTATACGTCGAAAATGGAGCAAGGGTTGCTGTTGTGGCCGTGGAAACCTACCCTCTTCAACTACCGTTTGGCTTAGATTTAGTACTTAAGGATTGTTATTATGTGCCTGCTACAAGCAGGAATTTGATTTATATTTCATGTTTAGCACAAGAAGGCTATGTAATTAGTTTTCTTAAGGACCATTGTAATATTTTTTATGAAAGAAATAAAATTACAAGTGGTTTCCTTATTAACGGTCTTTACCAATTACATATTGATGTATCTATCTTTAATATCGAGCAAAATGTGAATGCCATAGGATCAAAATAATCTAGGGATAGTCCAAACAATATGTATCTATGGCACCTAAGACTAGGTCATATAGCAGAAGATAGGATTAACAAATTAGAGAAAATTGGGCTATTAAGTTCGTTGACTTCTGAGTCATATTCAATTTGTGAATCATGTCTTCATGGCAAAATGACTAAGCTCCATTTTATAGGACATAGAGAAAAGGCCATGGATCTACTTGCCCTAGTACATACTGATGTGTGCGGCCTATTTGATGTGCCAACTAGAGGCAAGTTTGTCTACTTCATAATCTTTACCGATGATTTATCTCGGTATGGGTATGTGTATCTTATGAGACATAAGTCTAAAGCCTTTCAAAACTTTAAGGAATTCAGACATGAAATGGAAAAGCAAACTAGAAAACTCATTAAGGTTCTTCGATCAGATCGAGGAGGTGAATATCTTAGTCGAAAATTTTTGGACTATCTCAAGCAATATGGCATAGTCTCTCAATGGACTCTACCTAAAATACCTCAACTCAATGGAGTTTCAGAATGAAGGAATCGGATCCTATTAGATATGGTCCAATCCATGACGAGCTTCATAGACCTTCCTAATTTTCTTTGAGGACATAGTCTGTTAATTGCTATATATTTACTGAATAGGGTTCTCTCTAAAATCGTTCTTACCACACAGTATGAGATATGGCATGGTAAGAAACCAAGTCTGAGTCATCTCAGAATTTAGGGTTGTCTGGCTCATGTCAAAAGACAACAAGCGGACAAGTTAGACTATAGATCCTTTAGAGCTCGATTCATAGGATATTCTAAAGAGTTATTAGGATATTATTTCTACATTCTAGAAGATCATAATGTGATTGTGAGTCAGCATGCCATCTTTCTTGAAAAATAGTTTATTCAAGATGGTGGCATTGGAAAGCAGATTAAGCTCAAAGAGAAAGTCTCACAAGAGCAACGAGCTAAGGACCCTATGGAACCAAATCAAGTTGAGCCAATACAATCACTACCTCCTCCCTCTCGTAGATCGAAAAAATTTTTCCATCCTCCTGAGAGATACTTAGGTACTATTTTAGAGAAAGCAGAGGAAATGTTCCTCGTAGGTAATGGAGTTCATGGTGATGATCCCAAAACCTATGACGAGATGATATCGGATATCGACTTTGAGAAATGGTTAGAGGCAATGAAGTTAGAAATTGACTCGATGCACTCAAACCAAGTCTAGACCTTGGTAGATCCATCTGAAGGTATAGTACCTATTGGATGTAAATGGATCTACAAGAGAAAGATTGGTGTAGATGGAAATATAGAGACATTCAAAGCTAGATTAGTGGCAAAAGGGTACAGTCAGCACAAAATATTGACTATCAGAATATCTTTTTGCCAGTAACCATGCCAAAATCCATCCGCACATTGCTTGCTATTGCAGCCTATTTCGATTATGAAATATGAAAAATGGATGTAAAAATGGCATTCTTAAATGGATACCTTAAGGAAGATATCTATATGGAACAGCTGCTAGGTTTCACATCCAATGATGCTGATCACAAAGTATGCAAGTTGCAAAGGTCCATATATGGACTTAAGCAAGTATCTCAAAGCTACAATACTCATTTTAATAATGTGATAAAATTATTTGATTTCATCAAGAATGAGGAGGAACCATGTGTTTTCAAAAAGATCAGTGGGAGCACTATTATCTTCCTCGTACTGTACGTAGATGATATCCTCCTTATTGAAAATGATATTTTCATGTTGACCATAGTTAAAATGTGGTTATCTGAAGAATTTTCCATGAAAGATCTAGGAGAAGCATCCTTCATTCTAGGAATTAAGGTCTATAGAGATAGACTGAATAGGATGCTAGGTCTTTCATAGAAGATGTATATAGAAAAGTGCTAAAGAGGTTTAGCATAGAAAACTCCAAGAGGAGATTGGTACCCTTCAGACATGGCATTCATCTCTCTGAAAATGTATCCCAACACACCTAAGGAGATTGAACGCATGAGCATGATCCCTTATACTTCAGCAATAGGAAGCCTCATGTATGCCATGTTATGTACATGATCTAATATAGCCCATGCTGTGTGTCACGAGCGGATATCAGTTGAATCCAGGTATAGAATACTGAACTTCTATGAAATGTATCTCTAAGTACTTGAGAAGAACTAAGGATATGCTGTTGGTTTTTGGTATTGGAGAACTCTAAGTCCAGGGGTATACAGACTTCGATTTTATATCTGATCTAGATAATCGAAAGTCAACATCTAAGAGTCTGTTTGTATGTAATGGTGGTGCTGTCAGTTGGAAGAGTTTCAAGAAGACAGTGATATTAGATTTCACCATGGATGCAGAGTATATTGCTGCGTCAAAAGCTGTGAAGGAGGCATTTTGGCATAAAAAGTTCACTGGGTGTGTGTCCTAGGACTACGACGTGAGTTATCCTAGGTAAAGATGGTGTGCAGTCTTGCATGAAGATCGGGGTTCAGGTGTGAGGACCTTGAGGGAGCTTGATAGGTGCTTTGGAGATCTGGAATATAAGATGAAGTAAAGAACCAAAGCCAAAAAAAAGAATCAACTAAGAATATGGGTTGGCACACAGGCAGGCCGGCTCGGATATACAGCCAAGCTAGCTCGGGCTGAGATTGAGCCGACTTGGGGCATAGTTGAGCCAACTATCTCGGGCAGATAGAAGATGGCATTCAGGCGAGATGCAGTCGAGTTGGCTTGACTTCTGAGAGAGCCGGCTTGATGGGTGTGAACAGAACTGTTTGGATTTTCTATTTGATCTTGGATTAGGCTTAATCCAAGGGATCTTAAGGCCTAGTCTAATAAGATTTTAAGATTGCTAATTCATATATGGATCAGTTTAGATCCACGGGATGAGAGCATATAAGATATGGGTGTATATGGGCTTGGTGAATACTTTCATTAGGTTAGTCTAAGGGAGTTTTTCAGCTGGGGTTGGATTTATTAGGATTTATGTGGTGTAATAAAAATTCTAGAATATATAAACTCAGGTATTGTATCTTTATAATAGAGTAAAATCAATATACAGCTTTTCTTCCTAAACTCTCTTCTCTTTTTTCTCTAGTTCCAATGCCAAGCCATAGGTACCGCCATCAATCTTTGCTCTTCTTTCATATTTCTTGATTAACATCCAAGTTCATGTAAGAGATCGAATCTACAACTGTGGTTTTGAGCAGTCATAGGCAGAACAATCAGTATCAAACCAGTATCGATTGCTCCAACATTTGGTATCAGAGTTCGATTGAGCATGAAGGAGAAAGAAGATCAAGTTTCAGCAGAGATCAATAGTGAGGTTTAGATCTTAGGTTTTCTCCAGGCTTCATGAGGAAGAAAGTGATCTAAGGGCTGTTGTCCACCATCCCTAGTCAAGGTAACTTTTAGATCTACCTATTAGTTATTTTTGATTTGGTTTGATCATGAAGAATAATGGGTTGAAGATAGGATTTGAGAAGTTTGATGAAAAAAAAAATTCATAATGTGAAAGATTAGGGTGGAGGATCTGCTGATTCAGATGAGCCTAGATTTTATCTTGGAGGATAGATCGAAGGAGATGATAGACAAGGAGTGAAAGTTCTTGGAGAAGAGGGCATGTACCATGATTAAGACTTGTCTGATAAATGAGGTTCTATATGGCATGTTGGAGGAGAAGACATCCAAGGGTTTGTGGTCAAGGTTACATCAATTATACATGAGAAAGAACATGTGCAATAAATTGGTGCTGAAGAAGCAACTGTATAGCCTTCGGATGCAAGAGGGTGAGGATGTTATGGGACATATTCAGTAATTCGACCAGATGAGCATGAACTTGCTCAACATTGGGGTGGAGTTCGAAGAGAAGGATAAGAATTTATTACTGCTATGTTCGCTATCCAAAAGCTTCGATCCGTTGTTAACGATGTTATTGTATGGTAAGGGACACTGATGTACGAGGAGATCGTATCAGTGCTAAGATCCAACGAGCAACGAGAATGGATGACGAAGAGGGAGATCTTTCAGGAAGGTCTCACAATGTCAAAGAGGACCAAGCAAGGAAAAAATAAGGGTCAGCAAAGGAGCAGCAAGGGATCTAAGAAGTACTTCAAGTGTGGTGAAGCTGGACACTTTAAGCAAGAATGTCCGCTTTGGAAGAAGTGCAAGGGAGGAGAAAAATTTGATTGCATCATTTCAGTTGCTGAAAGTGAATAGTCGGATGAGTTCTTGGTGGTTTTGGAGGAGCCTGTGGGGTGCAGTGTATCCAAGATAGTTTCGAAGGGATCCACGGAGCGTAGAGGGTCCGAAGGAGCAGCGATTGTGTTCGGTAGTGCAACGTTGGATGGTTGATCTCGAGGGACTTAGTTATAGAGTCAGCTTCTACGACATCAAGTAGATTTTATTTTTAGATGGAGCACTGAGCAGAGGTGGCTTCACAAGTGGAGAGAGTTATGACATGAGTTCAGAGCAGAGGAGTGCAGGAGGACCAATATCCTAGCACCAACGCTAGAGATGCACAGTTTCAAGTGGAGCAAAATGTGCGGAAGGATAGGCGAAGTCTTGAGAAGTGTTGGAAATATGCGCTCTCTCCACATGGATCAACGTGGCTGTCGATGATTAGCCAAGTAATAAAAAAGTACTTCTTAAAGATCTCTGCGGAAGCACGATCAAATAAATCAAGAAATAGAGAAGAAGAGATTTCCAAAAGAAAAGAGCTTTTATTCGATATATTTCAGCACTCTTACAACCTTGACCTATTTTCAGTATACATACTTTACAAAGGGTCAAGCCCAAGCTCATAGAAAAATTTTTCAAATCCAAATAACCTACGTACACAAAATAATAACCTATGAAAACTGAGCCAGCCCAGTTTCAGACTGAGCTAGCTAACCTGCGATTGGGTCGGCTCAATCCCAAACTAAGCCGACCCAGTTGTGTACCATATCAATAGCCCAAAAATGTTGCTCTCTATCTAAATTTTTCTCTGAGACCTAGCCAAGTCAGTCCTGGACTGAGCTGACCCAATTTTCAACTGAGCTGGCTCAATCTCAGAGTGAGCCGGCTCAGTTTTTTGAACTTTACCATCTCGATCTCCTTTCTTTTTTCTCTGCAGTGCTCACTCCCATCTTCCCATGATCTATCTTCTCATATTTTCAAGATTTGGAAATGCCACTTCTAAGCTCACATTCTCCACCTTGGTGCTTCCAAGTCCTTATGAACTCATCTCTTCTCAATAGACCCATCCATGCCACACATCTCTGAAAGCTGTCTCTGGGGAGTACCTTCGTGAGTGCATCAGACTGATTCTTCTTGGTATGGATCTTCATCAATTCCACTTCACCTTCCTCCACTAGCTCTCTGATCCTGTGGTACCTCACATCTATATGCTTTGTGCATGCATGATAAACTGGATTATGTGCCAACAACAAAGCACTCTGACTATCATTGAATAGTATAACCTTGCTCTGCTCCACCCCTAACTCCTCAATCAGCCTCCTAAGTCAAAAAGCATCCTTTACAGCCTCCATTATCCCAATGTACTCGACCTCTATGGTAGACAAGGCCATGATTGACTGAAGGATTAATCTCCAAGACACCAGTCCACCATATACAACAAAAGAGGTAATCAATAGTAGACCTCCTTGTATCAAGATCACCAGCATAATTTACATCAACAAATCCTTTCAGAGAATCAGAACCTTCACATATCTTCATAGATTATTCTTCAAATCCTCTGGGCTGCCCACCAAACACCAAACCATAATCTCTTGTTCCATGCAGATATCTCAATATCCATTTTAATGCTTTCCAATGTTTCTTCCTAGGGTTAGCCATGTATCTAATAACCGTGCTCACAGCATGTGCTATATCTGGTCTACAGCACACCATAGTGTACATCACACTACCTACAGCATTTACATAAGAGACTCGTTTCATGTACTCTCTCTCCTCTTCTGACTGGAGGCACTGTAACTTGGAAAGAGACATATGGCTTGACAATGGCGTCTCTGCAGGTTTGGCCTTCTCCATCCTAAACCTCTCCAAAATCTTCTGGACGAACTTTTCTTGTGACAAATGGAGCACTCCTTTGCACCTATCTCTGCAAATCTTCATTCCAAGAATTTTATCAACTAGATCCAAATCTTTCATCTTAAATTCAAATGATAATGTCCTTTTTAATCTTTTCACAGCATCCATGCTTCTACTGGCTATGACCATATCATCGACATATAATAATAGGTACAGGGCATCCTCCTCATCCACATCCTTGATGTAGATACAACAATCATGTTCACATCTGCTGAAACCCAGGCTCAAGACAAAGCTATCAAACTTTCGATACCACTGACGAGAAGATTGTTTCAAGTCATACAAAGACTTCCTGAGTAAACATACATTTTCTTTCTATCCCATCTCCATGAAATCATCTGGCTACTTCATATACATTATTTTCTCCAAAGTTTCATGAAGGAAGACCGTCTTCACGTCCATCTGTTCCAATTTCATGTTTGCTATGCTACTAGTGATAGCAAAATTCGAATAGATGTATGACGCACCATAGAAGAAAAATTTCTATATAGTCAATTCTTTTTCTTTGTGAGTATTTCTTTGCTATTAGCCTTGCTTTGAATCTGACTCCATCTTATTTTGAAGGTGCTTCTTTCTTTGTGAACACCCACTTTGAGTCAATAGGTCGAGCACCCTCTGGAAGATCCACCAGCTGCCATGTCTGATTCTTCTCAAGTGATTCCATCTCCTCCATCATGGCCTACATCTATGAATCATGATCCTCACTCTCCATGGCCTCTGCATAATTCTCTGAATCTCCATTAGCAGTGATAAGTGCATAGGAGATAGCCTCATCAATGCCATATCTGATCGATCTCCTAATAGTACACTGAGGCTTGTGCAAAGCCACTCCCACTGGCACATATGTGCTTGATGTCTGTGGTTGCTCTTGCATATCTATCTGAACTATCGGCTCTCCATGCTGATTTTCAATCTGAGACAATACTTTTTTGCCCAGCTCCACCTCAATAGGAACGTTCCTGTAAGTGGATGTAACATGCATGCCATCATTCTCTAACTGGCCACTGTTGATCACCTTTGTTTCTCCAGTTTCATCTATCTTAGACCTTCTCAAGATGTTCTTCTCATCAAAGATAACATTCCTACTGATCACTGACTTCTGTGCCTGAGAGTTCCATAGTAGGTACCCCTTGACTCCTTGTAGATACCCTATGAATGTCATCCTTTGAGATTTTGGATCCAATTTTCTCCTCTCGATTGCCTCCACATGTGCATAGGCTGTACAACTGAAGACTTTCAGATGGTCAAGCTCCATCTTTTTTTTCACTTCAGACCTCCTCTGGAATGCCTCCATTCAGCTTATAATGAGAGAACCTTTTCACAAGAAAATAAGAAAAAGTTAGAGCATCACTTCAAAAGAACTTTGGGAGTAATGTTTGCAGCCTCAAAGTCCATGCCTTCTCGATCAGTGTCCGGTTCATCCTCTCCATGACACCATTCTGCTGGAGAGTCATTCTCACCATATAATGATGTTTGATGCCATTTTCCTCACAGCACCTCCTAAACTCCAGGCTAGTATACTCCCCTCCATTATCCAATCTCAGACACTTTATCTGTCTTCCTAACTTCTTCTCTACTTCAGCTCTCCAGACTCTAAATCGGGCAAACACCTCTGATCTTTCTCAGATCAGATAAACCCATATCTTTTTTGAAAATCATCAATAAAAGTAACAAAGTATTTTGACCCACCTCTAGTTGATATAGGAGCTGGTCCCCACACATCCGAGTGCACTAAATCCAGCATTTCATCGCTGCGCTTGGTACTTCTAGCAAACTTCACCTTATATTATTTGCTAAAGATACATGGCTCATAAAGATCTGTGCCCTCCTTCTTTAGGGTTGGGATCATATCTCTTCTGCTTAGTTCTGTGAGCCCACGATCACTCATATGATCCATCCGATAGTGCCACAGTCGATATAAAATCTGCTCCTCCTGTGCCACTGCTAGTACCTCTGCACTATCATTTACTATTAGGTCTTTCATTCTATAAAGATTATTGCTCAGTCTTCTATCTCTCAACACCACCAAAGCTTCCTTAGAAATTTTCAGACATCCACTCCCAGTCTGGCTACTAAAAGCATAACCCTGCTCCTCCAAGTAGCCCAAAAAAATTAAATTCTTTTTCAACTCCAGTATATGCCTGATATTTGATAATGTATGAATGATCCCATCGTACATCCTCATCCTGATAGAGCCAATTTCAGCTACTTTGCATGGATAATAATCTCCAAAGCTGACACTTCCATCATTGGCCTTTTGGTAGGTAGCAAACCACTTTCGATGAGAAGTATAGTGGTGCAAGCATGCTAAATCTAATATCCACATAGTATCGTACTCTATAAATCCATCTGATACAACTAGTAGATCTTCTTCATTACTCATAGAAGCTGTATCATCTCCCTTACTGGCCTTTCTTTTTTCTGATCTTAAAAGGGGACAATCTCTCCTCAAGTATCCAGGCTAATGACATTTATAATATTTCAATGTCATCTTTCTTTGATCGCAAAACTTTGACCTATCCTTGAATTTTTCTCTTATCTTCTTTTTTGATCTTTCCTATCTTTAGTTCATAGCCAAGATCTCAGACTTAGGATCTCCCTTGCAAATCTTCTCCTTTTGCTCATTTGATATGAGCACACCAACAATCTCTTCATAATTTAGGATCTTCTTTCCATAAACTAAAGTTATTATGAGATCATCATACGAACCTAGGAGAGAACATAATAGCAGCAATGCCCGATCCTCCTCATCAATCTTCACATCCAAATTCATTACCTCAAAACACACTTGATTGAAATTTTGGATATGTGCAACGAGATCTTCATCTTCGGGCATCCTCAGACTATACAGCTATTTCTTCAACCACAGCTTGTTCGTCATGTTCTTTTCTATATATGTGTTCTCCAGTCTCTCCCAAAGCTCTTTTGCCATAGTTTCTGTGCAAACCTCGGACAAAATCTGATCGATCAAGTATATCCAGATTATGCTAAAAGAAATTTTCTCCAACTCTTTTCAATCCTCAGCACTGATCTTTTTCGATCTTTCTTTTGTCAAGATCTTGTAAATCCTCTGCTGAGCCAATAAGTTCTTTACTCTTTACTGCCATAGAATAAAATTTTTCTTACCGTCGAACTTCTCAAAATCCATCTTGAATCCACTTGATCCTATGCCTTCAAACAAGTCAAGAATAGATCTATAACATCCTTCACAATCACACACACTAGCAAAACTATCCTTCATAGAAGATCTAACTAGCCCTAGATCCTCTTTCCAAACTTCTGTATCATCGTTCCTCCATGTAAACAATCTCCACCTCAATCTAGAGACAACCACGAAGCAAACTAGAAGTTTCAGGATAAAACCTGGTGCAATAGATCCTAGATGTAGTAAATCCTAGGTATCTTTCTTCCTTCCATGCAACACCACTTTGATACCAAATGTTGAAAATATGCGCTCTTCCTATATGGATCGACATGGCCGTTGGTGATTAGTCAAGCAACAAGGAAGTACTTCTTAGAGATCTTTATGAAAATATGATCAAATAAATCAAGGAATAGAGAAGAAGAGAAGAAGATATTTTTGAAAGAAAAGAGCTTTTATTCAATATATTTCAGCACTCTTACAACCTTGACCTTTTTTCATTATATATATTTTACAAAGGGTCAAGCCCAAGCTCATAGAAAAACTCTCTAAATTCAAACAACCCATGTACATAAAATAATAATCCATAAAAATTGAGTTGACCCAATTTCAGACTAAGCCGACTAACCTACGACTGGGTCAGCTCAATCCCAGACTGAGTAGTCCTAATTGTGAACCATGCCAATAGCCTAAAAATGCAGACTGAGCTGATCCAGTTGTGAACCATGCCAACAATCCAAAATTACTGCTTTCTATCTGAATTTTTCTTTGAGATCTAGCCGACCCAGTCCTGGACTGAGCTAGCTTAGTCTCAGAGTGAGCCGGTCTAATTTCTGAACTTTACTATTGAGATTGATTCTTCTTCCGACTCGCTTTCATCTTTTCATGACCTATCTTCTCATGTTTTTAAGACTTGAGAGTGCCACTTCTGAGCTCACAAGAAGAGCATGTTAGGATATGCAGTGGGTACCAACATAGGATTACTATAGATTCTTCATGAAAGTTCAGGATAAATGATGCAGCTACCAAGCAAAAGAATGTCTATAATTCCAAGGATGATGCTTAGGAGCAAGTCAAGGTCTTCAATGGTGGAGGCAGTCATCCCAAAGGCTTGAAAGAAAGCTCAGCAATTGAAGGAGGATGGCAGTGACAAGGTGTGCACAAAGAGCTATCAGAACATGCAACGATAGCGAGATTATGCAGGGGGCATTGCCAGGTGTGCCAAGGCTTGGATGCATAAAGATAGAGATTGTAGAATCTGATGTGGTGCTTCCAAGCCTTGGAAGGCCACAGGTGTAGCCAGGATGTTGCCTCCGAGTGTCTAGGATGGATGTGAGTTCTAGGGCTAGGACAAGAGTATCCTAGGTGAAGGCGGCATGCAACCTTGCATGAAGATCGAGGTTCAGGTGTGAGGATCTTGAGAAAGCTTGGTAGGTACTTCGAAGACCTGGGACACAAGATATAGCAAAGGATCAAAGCCAAAAAAAAGAATCAACCAAGAATAGGAATTGGCACACAGGCGGGCCGGCTCGGATATGCAGTGGAGCCGGCTCGAGCTGAGGTCAAGCCGACTCAGGGCACAGTCGAGCTGACTATCTCAGGTAGATAAAAGATGGCATTCGGACGAGATGCAGTCGAGCTGACTCGACTTCTAAGAGAGCCAATTCGATGGGTGCGAACAGAACTATTCGGATTTTTTGTTTGATCTTGGATTAGGCTTAATCTAAGGGATCTTAAGGTCTGATCCAATAAGATCTTAAAGTGGCCAATTCATATAAGGAACGGGTTTAGATCCAGGGGATGAGAGCATGTAAGATATGGGCAGTGAGTGCTTTCATTGGATTAGCCTAGGAGAGTTTTTCAACCAAGATTGGATTTATTAGGATTTATCTGGTGTAACAAAAATCCTAGGATATATAAACCCAAGTATTGTATCTTTATAATAGAGTGGAATCAATATACAGCTTTTTTTCCTAAACTCTCTTCTCTTTTCTCTCTGATTCCAACGCCAAGCCCGAGATGCCGCCATCAATCTTTGCTCTTCTTTCATATTTCTAGATTAACACCCAGGTTTGTATAAGAGATCGGATCTATGACTATGGTTCTGAGCAGTCGTAGGTAGAATAATCGGTATCAAACCAGTAGCGATTGCTCCAATAGCTAACACCCTAGTGAAGTCTTAGGCATCTAATCGAATTCAAGGACTTCGTGTGGATATCTATAGAGGCCGAACACATGTGCGGCTTGAGGAATGCAGACATCTATGATCATCTGCTATGGCAAACATCGACCTGCAATAAGGTATGTAGATCAGATCTCCTCTTTCTTTATGCTTTTAAAATTAGATTTTAGATATATGTTTCACATTCATATGATAGATCCTTAATAAGTGGTTTAGTAGATTTGATCTTATGCATAATTTAGATTAAAATTATTTTAATCTATATTTTATTTTTATTATAAAATAAAAATTTTAAAATTACATGCATGAAACCACCCTATCAAAATAATTAAGAATGCTGGATTTCATAGCATCGGAGCTGTATAAGGAGCAGTACATGGAGCTGGTAGACATCTACTCATTTAGAATGTGCGGGCTAGAGAGATGGGAGATCCCCCACAGTGAATGTGATAGCATCCCCAAGACCTACCATAAGGTCTATGACCTTGAGGTCTAGGCCTTCATTGAGCACTATCTTGGCAAGCCTCATGCTTGGTTCTCTACCGTCGAGCTCTTTAAGGATCCTTTTTTTAGTGGCTTGGATCACCTCCCCCGATCTTGCTGGCCGTCGAGCATAGCAACTCACTATCAACGGACATCTTCGACCTCTGATGGGATTGAAAGGAATACATGCATTGGGCCTAACTTTTTTTTATCCTTTGTTTGAGGTTATTTTGATCATTTCAAAACTTTATTATGACATGACAATTAGATTCAGGTTAACTTTAACAGGCTGTCTGATGGGATGGGTTGGACTATAGGGTTAAATAAAACATTAAGGATGTAAAAATAGGTTTTAGAAATTACTGGATGCAACTATAATTTTGACCTAATCCCAAAGGGTTTTTGTAATTTATCCTAAATATGATAGATAGCTTCACCATTGTTTAATGTTGTTCCATGATGTCTCTAATTCCATTGCTACTACTACTACCAAAAATCAACCTTTTAGTGAGGGATATCACCAAGGGATTTATCTCTTAGAAAATTAATAAGCACTACTACAGAATGGGGCTACGGCAATGGATATTATTGCAACGATGTCAAAAATCACTATCATAGGATCTAAGGCAGTGCTTATACCTAACTGCTGCTATAGATAGGATTTGTGGTAGCGGTTATACAAAATTACTATCATAGATCGACCTATGGCAGTAGTTACGCAAAACTGCTACTATAGATAAAATATATAGATTGGATAGTTGTACTGAAACTATAAGATCAAGCTCCACCAATGGTGGCTCGAGCATCGATGGGACACTCTAAAGAAGCTTGTTTCTTGGATTCAGGACTGTTCCTCGAGTTAATGAAATGAAATGGTTAGGCATTGAAGGAGCTTGGAGTTCTAGATTTAATTTTTAATTTTAAATTTTTTAATATACTAATAATTATATTTAAATATTTTTAAATATTTATTATTTATTTAAATACATTTTAGGCTATCTTCCATCAAAATCAGGAGAATCGGACAGCTCAGGAGTATACACACACTCTCGACCATGAGTCTATGGCCAGTCGTATATATAGAGAGATAATAAATTCTGAGTCTTAGTTAATAAATTAAATTAATATTTTTTTATATATTTTTAATAAGCTAATTCATTATTATAGCTAATGAGAGAGAGGGTGATGCTCACCCGTACCACCATCTTTCAATCCAGTCATATAAACAGGAAGGGCATGCTAATAAACATCGCGATCGAAAGAATTTTTGTAAGTAATAAATAGAATATTAATATAATTAGTATTATAATATTTTTTATGATATTTTATTTAAATTTATAATTATAGGAGTAGTTAACGTGCTAGTGAGCAAGGGCCCGGACACCTCTAGCCTCCATGATCATTTATCTCAGGTCTTGAGGCCTGAGCACTCTGGAAGAATTCGATGTAGGTTCGGACATACATCGATGAGCTATCGGTCTAAGGCAAACATATCTTCACACGCTTCTAGTATCGTCGATCGGAAGCAGCTTGAGGAGATATTGACACAGGTAGCTCAGACTAGGGAGCAGGCTGCTCAGCTATTGGATGTCGTTACCGCTATGGTGACAAGGCTCAGCATGTATTTTGAAGCTGACTTCATGGATCTTGAGAACATGTTGGTTGGCACTTTAGCTCCAGCCCCTCCAACTCCAGCTCCTCCAGCTTGTGCTTCATCTCCTCCCGATGATGATGACTTAGATGTAGATTTAGTAAATTTTTGATATATTTTTTAAAAAATATTATAATAAATTTTATTCAATAATAAAATTTGAGTATTTTAGAAATATTTTTATATTTAAAAAAATTTTTATGTTATATATTGAATTACATTTATTAGATAAAAAATAAAAATTAAAAAATTAATATTTTTTATTTTTTAAAATCTATGGCAGTGGTTGGCAATCGCTGTCATAGACATGTTAACTGCTATTGTAGATCACATGCCAACTACTGCCATAATCTATGGTAGAGATTGTAAATTTGCTGCATTAGATCTATGGTAGTAGTTACAGAATCGCTGCCATAAACCATCTATTACAGTAGTTGATGAACCACTATCATAGACATCCATGGCAACAGTTGGTGAACCACTGCCATAGATAACTTATGGCAGTGATTGATGAATCGCTGCCATAGGTGTCTATGGCAGCGGTTACGTAATTGCTGCCATAGATTATCTATGGTAGTAGTTCGTCAACCATTGCAATAGGTGGTCTATGGTATCAGTTACGATAATCATTACAAAAATCGCTATCATAGACCTATGGTGATATGAATAGTGGCAATGATTAAGTAATCATTACTGTAGACTATGACAGTAATTTTTTAGACTATGACAGTCACTGTGAACCACTGTCGTAGCTCTTTACTATAGTAGTAAAGGGATTAGAAAGAAATTTTTGTGAGGAATTTACTATCCTCGATAAATCTCTTGGAAATCCTTGGGTAATCTATAAAGGATCAATGAGTGATTACTTCAATAATTTTCACCAAGAAATTTATAAGAAAAATTTTGTCCCTCGAAGATTTACTAAGGGATGAATCCCTTAATGCTGATAAGATATTTTTTAAAATATATATATATTAGAGAGAGATTTTTTCTTAAAAATTTTTTAGTAATATTAAAATCTAGTACCAAGCAAATGTCACTTATAGACACTACAAGAAATGAGAATATTAGTGATGACATAATAGTGACGATATGAAAAATTGAGGTATTTAATCCACTATCATAACATAGAGATTCATATAAGACACAAAGCAAATGAGACATTTAACCATCTCCTTAAGGAATCCTATGATCCAATCAAAAAGAGAGAAAAAGGTACAAGAATTGGCAAAAAAAAAAAAGTTTTCATCCTCCTTAATTTTATTGTTGATTTAAAATTAGGTTACATAGTTATATTCAAAAAGATAAGATATATCCTTATTCAAGCTCGACCAGATTCATCTTCCCAATTTCAATATGGCTCATTTTCCTAAAATAGACATGACTAGCAGAAATAAATATGTAAAAGCTAAAATTTTATAAATGGTAGATTTCAACTTCTACATGAACTTTGCCTTCTATTGCTTTATCTGATTTCTTTTAGATTAGGAGATATATTCAATCAAAATCTTATTCAAAAGAGAAATTTTTGGTTTGATGAACTCATTTTACGTTCTAAGTAAAGAAATTTGGATCTAATCACTAGGTCACCCCTTTTGGATCTATTTCGGACCATATCAAGATAATCTTTAAACATAATAAGTTAATCTAGCTAGATGATATACATGTATGATATAAAAGCTCAAGAAGCATACTTTAAGAATGAAATGCATGGTACCATGACAAATTATAATAAACATGAATATATTTATCATATGAAAGTTATAACATGCAATATAATTTAAAGAAGTTATCAATGTTTATCAACTTATAAACTAAGTGATTTAAGAATAATAGGAAAAAATTAGAAAAAGTAAAAAAGTATTGCATTCCATTTGTCTTTTGAATTGATATTGTCCATAGAGAATTTGAATCAGGTTGTACACAATGTTTATAGTGATTTAATTTAGGCTTGAACCCATCTTAATATAAAAATTAGTTATGCTTTTTCTAATCCATCTAATTAATGTGATATCATGGTTATCCCCATTCTTAATATGAAAATTGTGCTTTAAAGAAATAAAATTGTGCCCACCATCAAGTTTAGAAAAAAATCATGCTCTCTTTCATCTCTCTCAAGTGGAAACCCTAGCCAACGGTCTATATACTCCATGCACCATGTTCAATTGGACTGTGCCAAATCCCATGGTGGATAACAGTCCATGTTACCCCTTGTGTTTCACCAAATCTCGATGGTGCACGTACTATCCAGCATGCATATGCTCCAAGATTTGCCCTGGTTCACTTAGACCTGGTGTATCAAATAAAGTTCTCCTAGCTAACATCTAGGCTTCCCTATTCAGCCACTCCAAGCCTCCCATCCGATTGAGCCCTTTCCTATTCTTCCCAAGTAGAAGCCCTAGCTTCCCTATTCAACTATTTCAATCTCTCATTTGATTGGAACTCTTGAGATGGTGAAAATTGACAAAAAATAGAAGAAAAACAAGCAAAAAATAGAAGGACAAACACAAAAAAATTGAAAGGTAAGAGATTTCCCATATTTATTAATCAATTTTTGTTTCATTATCCTTCTTCGGAGATCCTAGGGAAAGGAGAGCAGCTGAGGGAGATGGGAGGGTTTTCTTAGGTTCCCATGAGTCCGTCCATTTTGGTTTTGAGTGCTAAGCCTTCCACTCGATCGAGACTTTTGAAAATAGAAAAAACTTGGATACTCTCACCCAATTGAGACTCTTGAGATCGAAAACAACTCCCATCCATTTGAGATTGCTGAGGATGGAAAAATTTTAAAAAAAAATAAATAAATGGTGATTTCTTAGGTTCCATGAGGTTTTGAGAGCCAAGTCTCCCAACTCTTGAGGATGGAAAAGCTCCCACCTATTTGAGATTCACGAGGATGGAAAAGCTCCCACCTATTTGAGACTCCTGAGGATGGAAAAAATAGAAAAAAAAAGTGTTTCTTAGGTTGAGGGCTTTGTCAGGTTCGTGAGTTTTTGCGAGCATGAGGTGATCCCTTATGGTTTTAAGAGCTAAGCCTCCCACCCGATTGAGACTCTGAGGATGGAAAAGATTTTGACCTAGTTGAGTATATCTCCTGAGGATGGAAAAAATAAAAGAAAGGAGGATAAAGATCATGAAAAATAAAGGAAAAAATGGAATGGGTTTTTGGATGGTTCTATTTTCACTTCTTGGATGGGTTCCAATACTTGGTGGGTATAGCAATTTTAAATGAGATGGGTTTGGGATTTTTGGTTGATTTTGTAATCGAATTTGGGATAGGTTCGGGTAGTTAGATTTTAAATGGATTTGGGATATAGGTTGGGCATAATCAGTTTGGAATAGATTCGCTTCCTTAGGTTCTCTTTCTATAATCAAAAGTCTAAAGCTGCTAGAAAAAATTGAATGAAGCAAAAGGAGAGATCGATCACCAAGCATTCAGGAGATTCCATTCCTTTTGTGATGCACAAGAAGACGATGGTAATTTAGTAAGTATTTCTTTATTATAATTGATGTTTATATTTACTCATATGTTTATGATATAATAACTTATTGTAGACGCAAGAGAATTATCCAAAACCTATACTATTGCAATGCTTTTTGATCGCACCCACAAGAAAAATGGGACAAGCGAGTTCGTGGAAGCAAAATGTGTAGGTTCTCAATTTTATATCTAAGTATATATATATATATGGTAATACATATATCCATAAATATTATAACTATTGAATTGTTGGTTCACATTATTAACTGGTTGTATATTTTCTATTTTGGAAAGTCATGGTTCTAAGATAAGCTCTACTAGATGTTTGAGAAATATCTAATCGATTTTAGATATTTGGGTTTGTAGAGTTGGGGTGCTACATTAACATATAAATTATAGTTGTTCTATTTGTCTTGTTTTTATACATATCATTCATGAAATAGAGATATTTACTTATTCATTTTTTTAAAAGGCCCGAACCTTTTTAATGTATGGTTGTAAGAGGTATATAAAGCTACTCTTGTAGAAAAGTATGGCTTAAATATTGATTCACAACCTTCATTTGATGCTACTATATCGGTGGAAGCTATAGAAGATATTTCTAAGAACAAGATGTATGGATTTAGACCGCATGCACATCCATCCAGTGTACTTGCGAGGACTCCTATATCATACTCTATTTCTCAACCAGGCAGCCCTTCAGGGAGTGCATCCATTGGCTACTTTGCTGCCCAAGGAGCTATGAAGATGATGTAGGAGTATATTGTAGCGGCTTTGATGAACTCTTAATATAGAAAAATGTTGCAATCTCTTATTTTTAGTCTTGGTTTTACATTATCTAAGTAGTTGTCATTTTCACCACAAGAAGGAACCAACTCAGATATCCCTAGCTCCAACCAATCCTCCATGTGATTAATGTTTAATTATGAACTTATTAGGTGTAGTGTTATGTTTGATGCTGGATACTAATTAGAATTGAATTGTTTAATGTTTTGATGTATTTGTTTGCTTATGGATTGAAATCTTAATGGATGCTAAACTTATGTTTTATGGAAGCTTTACTAACATGTATTTGCTCAAATGTGTTGTTGTGTTGTTTTGTATTATAACATATTGGGTTATGACTGATATATTAAGAATTAGGATATATACAAGCATGCTTATATGTTTGCAAAATAGTCTTCAAAGTGGAAGTTTTTGTAAGGGATTTGCAAGAAAAATAGAATGCTGGATGGAAACTTTACCAAGGGATTACTAAGAGATTTTTTAATAAACCTTAAACCATCACCAAAGGACTACTGAGGGTTATCACTAAGGGACCTACGAGAGATAACTTTCTCACAAATCATTCAGCTGACCAATTTTTAGTAAGGGATATTTCCTTAATAAATCCCTTGGCAACTATCAAGGGATTTTTCAGTGCATTTTGGTTAGTGAATCCCTTGAAACATAGTCGATTCTTGGTAAATGGCCTTTAGTTTCACCAAGAAAAATTTTCTCATTGAAATTTTTTGATCCCTCGATAATTACCAAGGAATTTCTGAAGGAGACTTTCACCAACATCATATATTCTAAGGAATGAATTTTCTTTAGAAGTTCCTCGGTGACTCTCTTCGCCAAAGGATTTTAAACTTTCACCAAGGGATTTTGTCCCTCAGTGAAAGACTGATTTCTGATACTGTGCTATCATCCACTCCACTACTCTTCTTTTTGGGAATAAGATTGGCACTCTTAACGTGATATATTCTACTTCATCACCTCACACTACAAATGTGGCATCCACTTTTAATTAAAGGCATCCATGCTTGCTCTTACCCTCTCATCTCTCTCAAGTGATACATTTAATAGTTTACCCTGCTGCCATCTTTCTATTACTTATAGCTATGCTCCATCATTGCCTTGACTCGTCAAACGCGACCTGTGTTTACCAAAGTGACTCCTCGAGTTGAGCTTATCGCAATAGCCTCGCCTCAACGGCGCAACACCACGCTAGCCTCTAATACTACTTTGACCTTATCTAACATTGCAACACCTCCATGGCCTCCAATGCAACTGAATCCTCGCCTCGATGCCATAACACCGTTGTAGCCTCTATTGCCATCATGGCTTCACCTTGACATAGGAAAACCACCATGGCCTCTAACACCGTCATGACCTAGTCTTAATGCAATAGCACATCCATTGCTTCCATCACCCAGGCCTTCATTCTACATAACCATTGGGGTCATGGCCTCCATACACCACTGGCCGGGCCATCGCCATTGTTGCAAGGGATTAGATTCTAATTTTAAGACCCAAATGAAGATGCTATCTGATCACTTCCTCACATCTAGGGTGGCAATTTACACAATCTTGTTGCATATCAAACCCTACACAATCTTCCTCACCCTACCGCTACCTTCTTCGATAACAACTCTGCCCGATGAAGAAGGAAGAAAGGAGAGGAGAGAGAGAGAGAGATGCGGCAACGATCAACATCACCACTGGACCCCACTCCTACTTTAATGAGTTCTCCGTCATCCATGATATCTTCCATTTCGTTGCTAGATCCACACTTACTAGGCCACAATCTCGGCTGTCAAGTGTTGCCAGATGCTGACAATGCTAGGGATGCATGGCATCCACATAGGCCTCTTCATATCTTCTTTGCCTTCTAAGGGGATGATCTATTCTTTGCTACAATTCTTGGTAATCCCACTCTTGCTGTCTTTGCACTTGCCGTGGGCTCACCTACATGGACACTAGGGCACCAGATCTTGTACGTCAACCATAACATGCAGGCGAGAACGATCTTTTTTTTTTCTTTTGATGTGAAGGGAGGTAAGAACACCACCCAGCTTTTATTAGAATGAACTTTGATTTACAGAAGGGAGATCGATTAAGGTGACGTCCCTTAAGAAGGAAAAGCAAGAGAGAGAGAGAGAGAGAGAGAGAGAGAGAGAGAGAGAGAGAGTAGGTGTTGATCAGCCTGAAACCCGAACAGAGAAAATAAAATGCAGAGAAAAGCACAATCAAGATCATCTTTTGAGCGGCCATATCCAACGGAGCTCAGAAGAAGCACCTCATGCTGAAGATGGTTGGTCAAATAAGCAAGTAGGGAGGAGGAGCGCAGCTCAAAGAGGTTACCCATTCAACCCATCCAAGAAACCAGTAGCAAAGCTCTGAATTATTTTGATACAGCCAGGAAAGAGGGAGATTTTTGAAACTTCAACCATAAGTGTCATACAGGAACCAAAACGACCTTTCAAGGGCTATCCTCTAGCATAGAATGTATTGTTCTAATCTTGTGCCAAATCTTAGCATGTTCATTGAATAATTTGGAGCTACAGATATTCGACCAAAAGGAGATGAGTTGCAGGGTTGTAGCCGCAATATAAGAAATTGATTATCTCTTTTTCTAAAAAATATAGAAATTTGGCTCCTTCCATGCTGACCAAATAGTGGCAGCAATTAACATGAGTTGTTTAAGTTCCCAGTTGATTTGCATCCATATTAATGAATAGTATACTACAAAGTATATTTGATACTTCTTTAGCTTTTTCATTGTAGATTTTCATCCAATTTTGGTACAGACCTCTAGTTTTTTGAAATATAAAAGTGGATGTGGTGGCCACGAGCCTGAAGATCTGTTGAAAAGATTGAAAATAAAGAGTCCCATGCCATTCTTTTCCATTTATCTTTGAATCTATTCCTCCACATGTTCCAGTAATTTTCAATTGCTTCTGGTATCATGGTTGGTCAAACCCTACACAAGATCTGTTGCCACGCCATCATTGTATACTACACTTAAGAAAAATGTGTGGTCAGCTGTTTCTTCTTCTTCACCACAAAAAGAGCAATATTGAGGTGCATTCCACTTCCTCTTCTTTAGGTTCTCTGCTGTGAGTAATTTGTTCTTAAAGGCAAGCTAATTGAAAATTTTTACCTTTTCTAGGAGTGGAAGCTTCCAGTTTATGACTCCAAATACTGACCACATCCCATCATTGCTAAGGAGCTTATAATAGAGCTGTACCAAGTATGTTTTTTTGTTACTCGATTTCCATATAACTGGGTCATCTTTCAAGGATAGAGGTATCGAGCCTATGACGTTTTGCAACTCAGAAAGTTCAGCATAGAGTCTTGAGTTAGGAAAGTGATTGCTAATTGTGTCAGTTTGTGCCTCTTCAAGATAACTTGCTACTGAGAGCGTTGGATGCTGGGAGAAGAGGAATGCTAGAGGGAACCTTACTTTAAGCGGTTGGTTCTTAACCCATATATCATGCCAAAATGCGACCTGATCACCCTTGCCAAGGTTAAAATGAACGCTTAGGAAAAACCAATCTCGTGTCTTCAAGACACTTCTCCAGTAGGGTGAAGCGGATTTCAAAGACTTGTTGCTTGGTTGACTGGGTTGTGTATCAGCAAAGTAAAGGTTATGCATTAGCTTCCTCCAACGTTGGTTCGGTTCTCGAAAATATCTCCACCACCACTTAGATAGCAGGCATTTGTTGAAGAGTTATAAGTTAATGATCCCTAAACCACCCAACTGCTTAGGTCTACATATATGCTCCCAGCTTACAAGACAGCGCTCGCCATAACAATGTTGGTTTCCTCTCCAAAGGAAGTTCCGCCTAATACGATCAATTTTTCCAATCACACCTACTGGCAATTGCATTACGGACATCTAGTACATCAGGATTGAGCTCAATACGGTATTTATCAAAGTTACTCTACCGGCAATATTTAATAGTTTTCCCTTCCATACGGTATTTATGTCATCGACGTTGGCATGTAGCATATATATGAGAGAGACAGGAACTCGGTTAGCGAAAGCAAGCCATGTGGTTTATGGATTACGAGAGTTATGGGAAATCTTTTAGAGTGCAAGGATATGTACCAAGCTCTACCTCATCAACGAGAAGAGGAAAAATAAAAATATGATGGAGGCTCTTAACTCTGATCCTATCAACACTCGAATTGTCCCATGATCGTGCCCTACTGGCTTCCTCCTCACACTATTACAAAAAACGGCTATGGGAACGGTTCGTAACCGCTGCCATAGCCCAAAAAATTACTGTCATAAGCTATGGCAGTGGTTCTTTAATCGTTGTTACTACAGCCGTCATCGTAGCTCCGTAGCAGCAATTGTTGCAGCGATTGTTTGAACCGTTACCACAGATAGTCGATTACAGCGATTTATAAACCGCTTCAATAAATTGATCTATAGCAGCGGTTATGTAACCACTGCCATAAATTATTTATGGCAGCGGTTAACCGCTGCCATAAGTCTAATGCAGCGGTTGACATCGTTTGCACCAGGAATCTATGGCCGCGGTTGGTACGGATATGGCAGCGATTATAAAATCACTACCATAGATCTTGAATAATTAAAAAATTAAAATTTTTATTTTTTATATATTTTATCTGATAAATACGGATATATAACATAAAAAATATAATAAAAATAAAAATTATTCTAAAATACTAAAATTTTATTATCGAATAAAATTTATTATAATATTTTTTAAAAAAATAAAATACATCAAAAGTTTTTTAAATCTACATCATCATCGTTGTCACCGAAAGCCAGAGCCGGAGCTGGAGCTAGAACCGGAGCTGGAGTTGGAGTTAGTGCTGAAGCCAGAGCTGAAACTGAAATGCGGGCCAATATATCCTTGAAGCCCGTGACTCCAAAACGTGCACTGAGCGTCGACATCATGTCTCTTATGATGCCCTCCAGATGAGATGTGCGCTTCTCAACCTGATCTGCCCATGTAACATGATCTGCCTGTGCAGCATGATCTATCCATGCCAACGCCTCCTCAAGCTCCTCCCGATTGACGATACCGAAAGTCTGTGAGGAGACGCTTGCCTCAGACCAGTAGCTCGTCGGCGTATGTCTAGGCCTACATCGGATCCTCTCAGAGTGCTCAGGCCCCAAAACATAAGATAGATGGTCATGGGGCCCAGAGGTATCCGAACCCTCGCTCATGAGTGCATCTAACTGATCCTACAATTATAAATTAAAATAAAATTTTATAAGAAATACTATAATACTAATCATATATACTAATATATTTAATACTTACAAAAATACGTTCGATTGTTGCGTTCATTGGCCTACCCATCTTGTCCGTGCGGCTGGATCGGAAGATCTCGCTATGATTGGACATCACTCCATCTCTTATCAGCTATAACAAAGAATAAATTTATCAGAAAGATGATAAAAAATATGAATTTAATTTATCTAGTAAGATTTAGAATTAATTACCTCTCTATGCATACGACTGGCCATAGACTTGCGGCCTAGAGTGTGCGTATACTCCTGGACTGCACGATTCTCTCAGTTCTGACGGAAGGTAGCATAAGAAGTATTCAAATAAATAATAAATATTTAAAAAATATTTAAATAAAACTTTAAGTGTATTGAAAAATTTAAAAGTTAGAAATTTTACCTCGAACTCCTGGCTCCTCCGGTGTCTAACCATCCTCTTTCACTGACTTGGAGGACAGTCCTGTATCCTGGGAACAAGCTCCTTCAGAGTGTCTCATCAGTGCTTGAGCCATCCTTTGTAGAGCTTGACCTTGTAACTACAGTACAACTTCTAATCTTCCTCAGTCGGACATCTCGAGCCCTCTCGTGATTGAAAAAGTCGTACCTCCTCTGTATAAAGTTATCAAAAATTAGTTACAAAATTTTAATCAAACATATATAGTGTAAACATATAAAATGCATAAATATAATTAAGATGCACGTACTTACCCATATCTCCTCCCATACCCGATCTTTAACGGCAGCATCCATCAAACGTCAGTCTTCAGGCTCTATGGGAATGATGTCCGACCGCCTCACAAGCACTCTAAAAAAGGAATGCATCTTCCGTGCGGTCTTCCCTACCAGCCTCCCCTCCGCATCATAATAGACTATCACCTAATGCTGGTAGTTCCACACGTGTGCCATATATGTGAGACCGTGAAATGTCCGGCTGGATGATGCACCTGCAATGCAAATACATTATGCAAATATATAAGTATACAAATACTATATAAAAAATAAAGTTATGCTAATATAATAAAAACGTACACTCAGATGCCTGCGTAGTAGCATGTATCTCAGATATGGGCGATGGTACAGGCTTAGCTGTCGGTGGAGTAGATGCCATCGGTGGAGTAGATGCTAGTAGTAGAGATTCCTGAGCAGTCAATGTTGAGATGGACGGAGTATGCTCCGACTGCTCCTCGAATGTTGAACTACGCATAACCCATCGAGGGGCAGGGATGAAAGCTAGATGCATTTCGATGCCATCATGATCTGCAACGTTAATGAACATTAATCAATATAATATGTTGAATAATAATATTATTATAGCATCAATAAATAGTCTCTAATATGTACACTAATCAATTGATGGGTCTATCGTTATGCAATGCAATAAATAAAAGCAATAAGATATAGACATTTAGAAAATATTATGTAATAAATTCTACAACATGAATTACATTCATAAATAATTAAGGATGAACAACAGTCGTAGATTCAATCTCTTACGCGAACCTTGATGTTAATCCAGAAATCTGAAAGAAGAACAAAGTAGATGATGGTGGCACCTTAGGGCTTAAAGTTGGAACCTTAGCGAGATATATCAAATTCTATTCACTCAGAAGCCGAGCCAGCTCCGTGTCTGAGACAACCGACTCCGTGTCTAAGACATCTGGCTTGAGTCCTCCCCCAATCGGCTCGGCTGTGTGCCATCCCCTTGATCACTCTCTTTCTCGATCTCTCTCGTCGGCGAGGCCGAATCCCTTCCTTCCAACTTTTCCATCTCTTGATCTTCCTCTCTCCCTCTCTCGATCTTCCTCACTGGCGAGGTTGGATCCCATCCCTCCCTCTCTCACACTCTCAATCTCCCTTACCAGCAAAGCCAGACCCCATTCCTCCCAGTGATGCCGACGAGGTTGGACCCCCTCCCTCCCTCTCTCGCTCTCTCGATCTCCCTCTCTCCCTCTCTCGATCTTCCTCGTCGGTGAGGCTGGAGCCCCTCCCTCCTACTGATGGTGGTGAGGCCAGGCCCCCTCCCTTCTAATGATGGCAACGAGGTCGGATCCCTCCTTCCTCTCTTCCTCTCTCGATCTCCCTCGTCGGCGATGGCGGCGAGGTCGACCCCCTCCCTCCCTCCCTCCCACTCTCGATCTCCCTTGCCGACGTGAGCGACCGGCCCTCCCTCTCTCAATCTATCGGTCTCCCTCTCAGTCTCTCCATTTCTTAGTTTCGGATCCCAAAATCGGATCGGGATCCATTAGGGTCCGGGTCTGGTACTTCAAGTATAGATCCATCGGATATTCGGAATTTGGATTCGGATATCAGTAATTAAAATTAGGTCTGGATCTGAATATCCAGATTTCGATCCGAACCCAATCCATTGACAGATCTAGTCCACAGCCACCGACATGGCACAGCCCAAGGCTACCACCATGGCACGGCCCAAAAACTACGGCATACAGATAATTATAATATTTATAATAAATATTTATAATATTTATTATAAATATTTTATAAATTATTATAAATATATATGATTAATAAATAATACTATAAAATTAAAAAAAAATTATACCTATGGCTATAGAGAGCGGTCGCACCGAAAGCTCCGAGGGTCGCCGACGACGATGCTAGAGGAGGACGACGGCACTAGAGGTAACCTACGAAATAAAAGCAAGATAGTGAGATAGAGAAGAGAGAGAAGAGAAAAGTTTAAGAATAGAGAAAGGGGGGGGCAGGGTGGTGGGGTGGAGGGGGGGCAGGGGATGGGTAAGGGATGGGGTGGGGGAGGGGGGTGAAGGGGAGGGCGGCGCCGGAGATGGGGGGGCTGGGACTGGCAGGTGGCAGGGAGGGGCGGCCGGGGATGGGGGGAAGGAGGGGTGGTCAGGGGGAGGGTGAGGGTCGGGGGGTCGGGTGGGGGGTGGCGGGTGGTGGGAAGGAGCGGCCAAGGATGGGAAGAAGGAGGGGCGGCCGAGGGGAGGGTGGGGGGTGGCGGAGAGGGGCGGCCGGAGATAGGGACTGGGGGGTGGCGGGTGGCGGGGAGGGGCGATCGAGAATGGGGGGAAGGAGGGCGGCTGGGGGGGTGGAGGGGGTGGGGCCCGGGTGGGGGGTGGGGGTGGTGGGGAGGAGTGGTTGGGGATGGGGGGAAGGAGGGGCGGCGGGGGAGGGTAGGGGGTGGGGGCCCGGGTGGAGGTGGTGGGTGGCAGGGAGGGGGAAGGAGGGGCGGCGTCGGTCGAGGGGGAAGGGTGGTGCCGGTCGGGGGAGGGAAAAAGTCTCACCGACGATGGAAAGGATGGGAAGAGACAGGGAGAGAGATCGAGCACGCACGAAAGAGAAGCAGAAAAAATTTAGAGATTTTTAACCTAACCTATGACAGCAGTTATCGAACTGTTGCCATAGATTTATGACAGCGGTTATCCAAACCACTGCCATAAATCTATAGCAGTGGTTCTATAACCGTTCCGTAGATCTATAGCAACGATTTTTGATAACCGCTACCATAGGTTGAAAATAATTTTTTTTATTTATTTTCTAAATATTATATAATTTTAAAATTTAAAATATCCATCTTCACTGTTTATTATCTAAATAATTATCATTAGAGTATCGTCGCAAAAGATCGCCTCGATCCGATAGCCCTAGCTTCATCGATCATAAAAATTCGATTTCGATGATCATGAATGATGATGCAATGATCTGATAGATGAACATCTTAAATTGATCCAAAAATCTGCAACGATGATCTCGATGATATTTGTAGCATACTATCAAAGTTTTACTTCAATCGGATATGGTTATCATGGTTAATTTAGTACGAAATGATTTCAGTCGTTAAATTAGAAACAAATGATTAAAGGGTTAAATGGCGCTCGATTATAAGATAATTTTTTAGTTAAATGATCTTTGTTATAATTTTAAATATTTTATATGATGATGATAGTAAAATTTAAATCATTTTCATATAAACTATTCATGTTAAGCAGATATTGCAAAAGCACGAGCATATCAACCAGTGAAGTTTCAGAATGGTTATCAGGAGACGTATAGTTTTAGATCGTTCTTCATCTCATGAGTTCAATTTTATAATCACCACTATAAAAAATGATTAAACTAGTAGCCAAGATCATTTATAGATAAAATTATCTCATAATCGAAAACTATTTGATTCTTTGATCACTCGTTTATCATTTAACGGTCGAAACTAACCTATACTAAATTGACTAAGATAATGATATTCGATTGAAGTAAAAACTTTGATAGTACTCTACAAACATCATCGAGATCATCGTTGTAGATTTTTGGATCCATCGAAGGTCTCCATCTATCAGATCATCACATCATCATTCGTGATCATCGAAATCAAATTTTTCTGATCGATAAAGCTAGGGCCATTGGATTGAGACAATCTTTTGCAACGACACTCTAATGATAATTATTTAGATAATGAATGATGAAGATGGATATTAAATTTTAAAATTATATAATATTTAAAGAAAAAAAAAAGTATATGGCAGTGGTTATAATTAACCACTACCATAAATAAGCTTATAGCAGTGGTTTCTTTCTAACCGCTGCTATAGATCCAACTTAAGGCAGCGGTTTCACTAACTGCTACCATAGGTCTAATCTATGATAGTGGTTATAATGAACTGCTGCCATAAGTCCGACCTATGGCAGCAGTTTCATATAACCGTTGCCATAGGTCGGACCTATAGCAATGATTAACGAAAATCGCTATCGTAGAATGAAACTGCTGCCATAGGTCAAATCTATAGCAACGATTAACGAAAATCGCTATCATAGGATCTATGATAGCGGTTTTGAAAATCGCTGCCATAGTATGCACTGCCACGGAACCTTTTTGTAGTAGTGTCATTAACCACCTTGTCACCTTTGATGTCACCATCCTTAATGTCACTTTATGTTTAGGTTGCTTCATTAATACCATCACCAGCGTCAACTACATCGACGTTGTAATTAGCACCCACTTCAATATCGACATTATTAGGCTGACCATTCTCCAGATCGACTAGATATCGATCAGATCTGAATGCAAGGGCGATCATCCCCAAATTGACCAAATGCCGATTAAATCCGACCATCTCCTGATTGGTCATATACCACTAGATCAGAACCCGAGGTCAACCATCTTCAAATGGTTAGATGTTGATCAAATCCAATCATCTCCAACTTGGCCAGACATGTTGAGAAAAACACTTCGAATTCAACCCACAGCAGCAGAAAAACCCTTGACAGAGGAGTCCACAGTGATAGGAATGGTGTACAGGGCGGAAGCATGGATTTCAAAGCAAAAATATGAAATCATAAAAATCAAATCTGAATCCTAGGACCATCTTATTAGCAATTAAATCATATAACATGCATTTATAATATAAAAGAAAGTATTAGAACATACCTCCTATCGCTTAACCCTAAATTATCCCTAATTATCGGTAGCAGTCCGTTAGGGGTTCCACTAGGTGCCCACGTGTTCACCCTCCAACGTTAATCAACACAGAGACTTGATCAAGACACCAGCACCTCTGATTTATATAATTAAAATTTTAATAATAAGAACTTTAATTAAATGGGCAAGACCTTTCTTAGCCTTTATGTCACCTTTCTTGCCTTTCCTTACCTCTTTTTCTTTTTTCTTATCTTTTTTCTTTTTGCTACCTAATCTCTTTGTCTTAAAATAACTTCTTATCCTTATAAGGACAAGGTTTAGATAAGAGAAGGAAAGAAAAAATTGGACAATAGAAAATACTTGTAAGAAAGAAAGATAATTTTCACTCTCTTCGGACTCTTGGTGCGCACCCCTATTTATAATGTACGTAGGGGTGCCATCTTAATTTCTCACATCCTTCCCACATCAACATCTCACACCCCATCATCATATCTCACATCCATCTGAATTTTATGCCATTTAAAATTACATAGACTTAGTCCAAGGGTGCCTTAAAACAGAAGGACTCTTTGGACTAATTCTACATAGTTTTTCTATGAAGAGTCATGATGCATAAGTATATGGCGCCATAATTCAAGGGCTTGGATCAGATTAGATGGCCATCTAATGGCCCTTAATGGGGATGCCACATATGAGAGGAGGCATGGAGATAAGAGTGGAAAGTCAAAACCCCATGGGTTTTGACTTGGTCTAAGGGGCGCCAAGGTAGAGTGGGAGGCAAGGAGTCCTCCTTATTTTATCCAAACTTTAGATTATCTACAAAGGAATTTCATCTATAGAAGGACTCTTCTGTGCCCCTTCTTAGATCTGAATATTTTGTAACAAAACTTATGTAAAATAAATGGTGGAAAAGTCAAAGGAGCTTGGAGCCAACCAACTATGCATTAAGAAGTCCCTAACGCATAAAATATTTTCCCACATGCAAGAGAGAGAGTCTCTAGCATGTGGAACTCAGGTAAGTGATGCCCAAAACTATACTAATAAATCTAGGCTTCACCCAATTCAAGACCAAATCTAATTTGACTCAATTTGAATCAAAACTAGCCTAAATTGAAATCCGATTCGAATCTAGGTGCTAGCATGTTCAACTTGCAAACATGGTCTAATCTGATCAGACCCTTGATCAATTCTTTTTATGTGTGATCCATTGGGTTCTATATCTAGTCAGCAGTGGATCTAGGTGCGATTTGACCTAATATGGTTATAACTCAACCAAACCGATTTAGGTCAAAACTAGCTAACCCGATTTTGATCAATTAGAATACTTTCTAATTAATGATCAAATTAAATTTTTTAATTTGATCAAACCCATAAGATAAGATTGATGTCTAGGAACATATCATGTCTACCTGAAAGATATAGAATTTTGATGAAAATATCAAAAATATTTTTTAGTAAAAATTATCATGCAACTAGATCCTTCGATCTTTCTGCATCCTGAATATGACTCTAGATATAGAAATATATCAATCCCAATATCATATTCATTTCTCTTTTAATCTTATGATGATGATTTATTTCATGAAATATTAGAAACCATTTCTAATTTTCATCATGCTTTGATCAAAGTCTTTTTGAATCATCATTTGTTTGAAGTAGGTAGGATGTTATTTTCTCTTACCAGGGGTGATCGATTCCATGTTAACCTACTCACAACCTTCATATATAATCTATCATATCCAGATCATTCCATACATGACTGAGTCATGAATGAGTATGAACCAAAATATGGATTCATATATATAAGATTTCATGGTAGTTTTAGGTCAAAGGATTATATGTACAATTTCACTATGAGAACCATCTATTGACATGTAGATAAGACTCCATTAGATATTCTCAACTTGGATCAATTCAGTGAACTCATTCTCTAATGAGCATCCACATCTTTGTATTAGGGTCATACACAAGTGATTGTGAGATCAATCATCCTCTTAATTGAGCATACAAAAGATGTGCTAGTCTTATCGAAAATATTGATCCCCAACTCAATATTCCATCGATCAGAAATATTTAAATTAGGATTTTAAGGTTTTAGATCTCATTGGTATGATCTCATCATAATCCTAAAACTATAGCCTTAATTTATGAGGTTCATCATAATCTTAAATAAATAATAAGATACTGCATATGATGATATAATGCCTTTATTTATTTAAAAATGTTATTACATGAGTTTGGAAGATAAAGAACAGTCCAAAAATAGATTGGCTTGAGGGCATATTTCTTTCACACAGCAGCCCATGGCCTGGTGGTCTGCAACGCCCAGCACATGGGCGCAGGCCCAGCATGCCAGTGAGCCTAGTGTGTGGATGCATGCACGACCTACATGTAGGTGCAGCCCAAGATGCATGCACGGCCCAGCGTGCATGGGCATAGCCCAGACCTCATGGTCCACCATGATCCACGAGCACCACATGGCCTTTCTATGTGGTCCATACCTTCATGTGGACCCTTTAGTGGTTCACAGCCAAAATACGCAATGCATAGAAGCCTTCTAGTGCGATTTGATGGCTTCGGGTGATTATGGTTTGATCAGACAGTTAGATGGTTAGTTGAGTCCTAACGAGAGTTCTAAAACCTACCGAGACCCGGGACTTGGGTCTTTAAAAGGCCCTATGGAGCATTGTGGTGGTTCGACAGTAAAGGGTAGCTGCCAAGAAGGCGGTAGCAGTTCACAGAGAGCGGAGACGCAGCAATAGTGCTTTGGGCAGACTGTCAAACAGTAGTCAGAGCTATAGAGGGTCTCTTAGAGAGAGAGCATTAAGGGATTATGCTTCTTGTTGAGAGAGAAGAATTAATGTATGAGGGTTGAGAGTGCGACATCTTCATAATGAAGCTTGCATGCATCATGGAGGAGAGCCTTGGACTGATTCACGTATTTGATTGTATCTTTTTTTATCTCTCTTTTTTTTTCTATTGCCGTATCAACATCATCACTGGAATTCCAACCTTGGCCTAAGAAGATGCATATTCCACATAAGGGATCTTCTTAATAAGTGGTACCAAAGTAAGTGGTATCACGATAATTAGTATCAGAGTCAAATTGTCTAGATTGTGGTGATCTTGATCAAGATTGAAGAAAAATATAGAAGATAAGCTCAATTAAGATGGAGATCAACTGATTTGATGGGAAGAGCAATTTTTTTCTATAGCAAGTGAGGATGAATGATATACTCATTCAACAAGGATTAATCGATGCTCTCTTATATGAGAAGAAATCGGCTACCATGGAGGTGAAGGATCGGAGACAACTCTAGATGCAAACAGTGAGTACGATATGCTTGTACTTGATGGATGATGTAGTGATTCATGTGCTTAGCGAGACTTTTTCAATGACGATGTGGATGAAACTCAAGAAGATGAACATTATGAAGTCACTCACTAATGCTCTCTTTCTCTAAAAGTAGTTCTACCAGCTATGGATGAACGAGGAATAGGGTACGTAGGAGCATCTCAGTAACTTTTGAAAGATCCTCACTGACCTTCTTAGAGTTGGTAAGAAAGTTAAGAAGAAGACTGGGACATTGGTCTTACTTTCATCATTTTTTTTTCTTTTGAGTTTTTGGTAATTGCTCTCTTGTAAGGAAGAGCACCATCAAAATGAAAAAAATTATTTCTATACTTTTTCAGAACAAGATTCTCAGACAAAAAAATTGATCCTCAAGTTTAGGTGGTGACTCAGCTATGATGGTGACTGGTAGTGGTGGTCGCAAAAGATGAAGTGGCAGAGGATCGTAAGGTAGGCGATCCAAGTTCAAATCGAAAAACTTTAGCAAAATTAGATGCTATCGATGTAATGAGTTGAGACATTGAGTCAAAGATTATCCATAGCTCAGAGATTGGACGAAGACTACTATGGCGATGGCCTAAGGTGGCGGCATAGATGAGACCAATGATTGTGTGCTTATGGTCACTGGTGAGGTATCTACTTCTTCCAAGTAGTCACTACTATAAAATGGAGTTACGGCAGTACATACTATTATAGCCATTTTGAAAACTACTACAATAGACTCTACGGTAGCGATTATGAATAACCACTATCATAGGTCAGATATATAGTGGCAGTTATTATCAACCACTGCTATAGCTCGAACTATAGCAGCGATTACATAAAATTACTGCAATAAATTGACCTATGGCAGCAATTAATGAACCGCTGCCATAGAGATCCAACCTGTGGTGGTGGTTAGCCATAACCACTATAATAGACTGAACCTATGATAGCGGTTAGCTATAACCGCTGCTATAGATTTGATCTATAGCAGCAATTTTTTAAAATCATTGCCATAGGTACAATCTATTACAGCCATTCCTTATAACCACTGCTATATTATTTTTTATATTTTTTTTAAATATTATATAATTCTAAAATTTAATGCACATCTTCATCATTCATTATCTTAATAATTATCATTAGAGAATTATCATAAAAGATCATCTCGATTCGATAGCCCTAGCTTCATTGATTAATAAAATTTGATTTCGACAATCGTGAACGATGGCATGATGATCTGATAGATGGAGACCACCGGTAGATCCAAAAATTTACAACGATGATTTTGATGATATTTGTAGCATACTATCAAAGTTTTACTTTAATTAAAAATTATTATTATGATCAATTTAGTATGGAATGATTTCGATCGTTAAATGAGAAATAAGTGATCAAAAGACCAAATGATGTCCGATTATGAGATAATTTTTTAGTTAAATGATCTTGGCTATAATTTTAATTATTTTATGTGGTAATGATCATAAAATCTAAATTATTTCTATGTGAACTATTCATGTTAAGCAAATCTTGCAAAAGCACAAGCATAATTACTAAAGGAGTTTAAGAATGGGTATCGAGCGACGTATAGTTTTGGATAGTTCTTAGACCCATGGTGTAAATTTTATGAACACCACCATAAAATTGATTAAAGTAGTAGTCAAAATTATTTATCTAAAAAATTATCTCATAATCGGATGACATCTGATCCTTTGATCACTCGTTTCTCATTTAACAATCAAAATTATCCTATACTAAATTGACGATGATAATGATATCTGATTGAAATCAAACTTTGATAGTATGATACAAATGGCACCGAGATCATCATTGCAAGTTTTTGGATCAATCAGTAGTCTTTATCTATCAGATCATTATATGATCGTTCATGACTGTCGAAATCAAATTTTATCGTTCGATATAGCTAGGGCTATCGGATCAAGATGGTCTTTTATGATGACACTCTAATGATAATTACTTAGATAATGAATGATGAAGATGGACTTTAAAATCTAAAATTATACCATATTTAGAAAAAAAAATATAAAAATTTTATATTTGCATCTATAGGAGCGATTGGCAAAAATTGCTGCTATAGGTCTATTACAGCAATTGTTAACTACTATTATAGGATATATAGCAGTGATTTCTGACAACCGCTATAATAGACCTATGGCAATGGTTTTAAAAATCATTGCCATAGGTTCAGCATAAATTTTCACTCCGCATCGATATTTTCATCTTCCCGATCTTTACTTTCTCTCTCTCCCTCTCCCTCTCTACCCGAGCCCTAGCTACCCTCCCCATCGCCGACCTACCCCTATGTCGGATTGCCTCATTGTTGGCTGCCTCCCCACCTGCCTCCCTCTATCTCTCTTTCTCTTCTTGCCTTGGCCCTAGCTACCACCCCGCACTGGCCCGCCCACTATCGCCCCCTCCCTCAGTCCCACTGCTGGCTTCGGCTCCCTCGGTCCCTCCCTTGGCTCCCTTCGACTCTGGCTCCCTTGGCTCTCTCCCTCCCTCAGCCTCGCACCGGCTCCCTCCCTCAGCCTTATTATGATTTATGATGCTCCCAAGCCTTGGAAGGCCACAAGAGGAGCCAGAGTGTTGGCTCCAAAAGACTAGGATGGGTGTGAGTCCTAAGACTAGGATAAGAGTTATCCTAGATGAAGGCGGCATGCAGTCCTGCACAAAGCTCGAGGTTCAGGTGTGAGAATCTTGAGAAAATTGGTAGATATAGCAAAGGACCAAAGCCAAGAAAAAGAATTAGCTAAGACAAGGGATTGACATACAGGCGAGCTAGCTCAGATACGCAGTCGAGCTAGCTCGGGCTGAGATCGAGCCAGCTCGAACTGAGATCGAGCCGACTGTCTCAAGCAAATAGAAGATAGGGTTTGGACAAGACGTAGTCAAGCTAACTCGGCTATTGAGATAGTTGGCTCGATGGTGGCATATAGAGCATATGAGATTTTCTATTTAAGATCTTAAGGCCTAGTCCAATAAGATCTTAAGGGGGCTAACTCATGTATGGATCGAATTCAAATCCAGGGGATGAGAGCATGTGAGACATGTGTATATAGGCTTAGTGAGTACTTTCATGTATTGGGTTAGTCAGGAGAGTTTTTAGTCTGATCTAATGGCTATATATAAATACATAGGTTGTATTAGGATTTTAATTAGTGCAAGCAATATAGATCTTTTCTCCCTCAATCTTTCTTCTCTCTTCTCTCTAGAGTTGCTACCCCAAGGGGGCGCCTCCCTCAAGCCCAAGGAGGAAGGCGCCCCATCATAGATCTAGATTGGTAGATTAGTGGTTTGCTGCCCTTAGAGAATGTCAAAGGTCTTCTCAGATCCATGCTAAAGATCAGGAGCTTTCGCAACATGATATCAGAGATAGGTGATGTTATGGTGATGCACCAACATTTGATATCAGAGCGGTATCAGGATCCAACATTTGATATTAGAGCCTGATGGTGCGTAGAAGCGAAGAAGAAGTCATACAAGATGAATTCAGAAATCTACACGAGTATTCCATGGTATGTCTCGGATCTACCTTTGTTATTACTGTGGTTTAGCTAATCGGGAGCAGTGGATTGAAGGTGGAGGTTGAGAGAATTTATGGAAAGAACTTTTTTTTGGGATGAACGTTTGGGTGCATGATTTTCTAATCGATCTTGGTTGGAGAGATCGGAGTGTATGACGGGTGATAGGGTTCTCTAGAAAGATGGATAGTGTGGGGCTGTTTGGTGGATGAAGACAGATTTTCAAGAGATAATGGTCAAAGAAAAGCTGAAGAAGCGACTATACATCCTTCGGTTGTAGGAAGATGGGAGAAGTAGTCGGGGATGCATTCAGTGGTTCGACCAAAGTATGAATTTATGAAGCCTTTAAGGTGATGGAGATGGATGATCCATGGAGATCTAGTAGGTCAGGGCTGGATGGCTGATCTTGTATCAGGTTTCTTTTATAGGAGCACCAGGAAGAGTCATGATTCAGGTGGAGGATGGTTTATGTACAGCAAGAGAGGACGTAGATACTCATGAGGAGGTGGTGTCGAGATCAGGCAGGAAGTGCTGGAGTGCTGCAGTAGTACTTTCCTAAAGATACGAGATTGAAAGAGGCTCGATGGTGCAGCAGTCGAGGAAGGTATCTCAGTGAAGAGTGTCAGAAGGCATCTCAGAAAGATTGAAAGTAAGTCTTAGGGAGAGCTAAGGAATCTTAGGAGCTCGAGATGAGATAGGTGGGTTTGAGCCTAGGACGGAATTTGAGCTGTAGTTCCTTCGAGCGCAACTGAAGCGATGGCTGGTGTAGGGGCAAAAGAGGAGAAGTACTAAGATAAAATTTTCTAAGATTCAGTCTTTGAATTTAGAGGAGTTGGATGAGCTCTTGTATGTTTCGAAGGTGCCCGCGGGTTGTGGAGGTATCTGAGATGATTTCGGAGGGATCTATGGAGTGCGAAGGGTCTAAAGGAGCAATGATTGTGTTCGAGGTACAGTGGCAGGCCCAGTAGTGTAGTGTTGGATGGTTGGCCTCGGATGACTCGATTATAGAGTCAAGATCTTCTGCGGCATCAAGGGGACTTCGATTTTAGGTGGTGCACCAGATAGAGATGGCTTCATCGATAGAGATGTGACATGAGTTCAGAGTGAAGGAGTGTAGGAGGATAAATATTCTAGCACCAACGTTGGAGATGCACAGTTCTAGATGGAGCAGCTCGTGTGGAAAAGACTGATGAAGTTTTGAGAAGATTGTATTAGGATATCAGCGAGTGCCGGTATAGGAATGCTGCAAGATCTCAAGGAAAGTTCAGGATAATTGATGCAATTGCCAAGCAGAAGGGTTCCTATAATTTTTAAGATGGTGCATTGGTGCAAGCCAAGATTTTCAACGGTAGAGATGATCATCCTAAATGTCTCCAAGGGTGCACAATAGTTGAAGAGGATTGGTGGAGGTGATATTTGCACAACGAGCTGTCAGGGTGCGCAGCAACAGCAGGATCGTGGAGGAGAGCATTATGAGGGTTTTCCAAGGCTTGGGGCACCAAGATAGAGATTGTTAGGATTTATGATGCTCCCAAGTCTTGGAATGCCATAGGAGGAGCCAAGGTGTTGGCTCTAGGAGACTAGGATGGATGTGAGTCCTAGGGCTAGGATAAGAGTTATCCTAGGTGAAGGCGGTGTGCAGCCCTACATAGAGCTCGAGGTCCAGGTGTGAAGATCTTGAGTGGCTTGGTAGGTGCTCTGAAGATCTGAAATATAAGATGGAGCAAAGGACCAAAGTCAAGAAAAAGAATCAGCCAAGACAAGGGGCTGATACACAGACGAGCTGGCTCGGATATGCAGCCGAGCTGACTCGAGCTGAGATCGAGCCGACTCGGGATGCAGTCAAGCCAGCTATATCAGGCAGACAAAAGATAGGGTTCGGGCGAGATGCAGTCGAGCTAGCTTGACTATTAAAAGAGCTGGCTCGATGATAGCATACAGAATATATGATATTTTCTATTTGAAATCTTAAAGCCTGGTCCAATAAGATCTTAAGGGGGCTAACTCATATATGGATCGGATTCAGATCTAGGGGATGAGAGCATGTGAGACATATGTACATCAGCTCGGTGAGTGCTTTCATGTATTAGATTAGTCAGAAAAATTTTTGGTCTAGCCTAATGGTTATGTATAAATATATAAATTGTATTAGGATTTTAATTGGTGCAAGTAATATAGATCTTTTCTTCCTCAATCTCTTTTCTCTCTTCTCTCTAGAGTTGTCATCCCAAGGAGGCGCCTCCCTCAAGCCCAAGGAGGGATGCGCCCCATCATGGATCTAGATTGGTCGATCGATGGTTTGCTGCCCTTAGAGAATATCAAAGGTCTCCTCAGGTCCATGCTAAAAATCAAGAACTTTTGCAATATGGTATCAGAACTAGGTGATGCCATGGTAATGCGCCAACAAGCCTTGGCGCCCCCTTCTCTCTAGCGCCACCACGGGCCCTGCCTCCCTCGATCCCAGTCCTCCGTCGGACTGCCTCACCGTCAGCCTGCCCCATCGGTCGCCCTCTTTGGCCCTGCCTCCCTCGACCCCGGCCCTGTGCCTCACCCCGCCGCCCCCTTTGGCCGCGCCCCACCGTCGGCCCCTTTGGTCCTGCACCCCATCCCACCATCGACCGCCTCCATCGGTATCCTTTGGCTCCACTATTTTTATTATTTTTTTATTAATTTATTTATTAATTTATATTCTTTAAATTTTTTATTAATTTACCTCTCTAAGCACATATATATATTATAGACTTGCATTGCTAGCATGTTAATATGATTTTTGATGCTTAATGAATATAATATTAAATTTATTATATATTTATAAATTATTTATTATTATATTCATAAATTAAAGTATATTCATAACTTAATATTATATTTTAAATTTTTAAATTTAATATTATTCATAAATTATTTATTATTTTATATTCATAAATTAAAATATATTCATAACTTAATATTATATCTTAAATTATTAAATTTAATATTAATAAAAATATTATATATCTTTTTTATTTTATTATTTTTTATAATATTTTATTTTAAAAAATTAGTTCTTTTTTATAAAGAGGCTATGATAATTTTGAAAAATTATTAGAGATAGGTTTTCTTGAATCTTGGAAGGTAGATAGAAAGTAAAATTATTTGTTGCTCCTCTTTAATTATTTATGGATATAATTTATATTATAGAATTTATGTTATTATTCAACATGTTATATTGATTAATATTCATTAACATTGCAGATCACGATGGCACCGAAACACCATCTAGCTTTCATTCTCATCTTTCGATGGGCTACGTGGAGCTCTGTATTTAAGTTGTAGGCAGAGCATACTCCATCCATCTCCATATCAACTATCCAAAGCCCACAAGCATCTATTCCTCTATCGGTATCTACCTTTTCACCAGCATCTGAGCCTCAAGTGTCAGCTACATCTCTAGCACATGCTCCACCCACTGATGAGTCTCCACTAGCATCCATGTTGCACGATCCTATGGTCAATGAGTATACATTTTTATTATGTTATTTATTTATTTATTTATATAGTTATTATACACTCTTATATGTTTATATAATATATTTTTATCGTAGGTGCATCATCTAGTAGGATATTTCATGGTTCCACACGTATGCCATATGTGTGGAACTATCAGCATCAAGTGATGGTGCAGTATGATGCGAAGAACAGGCCGGTAGGAGAGACCGCACGGAAGATGCATTTCTTTTTCAGAATGCTTATGAGACGGTCCGACATCATTCCAGCACTGATCATAGACTAGAGATTAATGGATGCTGGTATCGGTGATCGAGTATGAGAGGAGATATGGATAAGTATATCTTAATTATATTTATATATTTGATATGTTTATACTATGTTTAATTAGAATAATTTCATAACTGATTTCTGATAACTTTGTGTAGAGAAGGTACGACTTTTCATATCACGAGAGGATTCAAAATGTCCGATTGAAGAAGATTGGAGAGTTATATCGAAGCTACAAGATCAAGCTCTATAGAGGATGGCTCGAGCACCGACGAGACACTCTAGAGGAGCTTATTCCTTGGATACAGGACTATCTTCCGAGTCAATAGGAGGAGATGGTTAGGCATTTGAGGAGCCAAAAGTTTGAGATTTAATTTCTAACTTTTAAATTTTTTAATATATTTAAATTTATATTTAAATATTTTTTAAATACTTATTATTTATTTAAATACTTTTTAGACTGTCTTCCATCAGAATCGGAAGAATCGGGCAGCTTAAGAGTACACGCACACTCTTGGCCATGAGTCTATGGCCAGTCGTGTGCATAGAGAGGTAATAAATTTTGAATCTTACTAGATAAATTAAATTAATATTTTTTATATATTTTTAATAAACTAATCTATTATTATAGCTGATGAGAGATGGGATGATACCTAGTTATAGCAAGATATTTCGATCTAGCCATACGGACAAGAAGGTTAGGTCAATGAATGCCGCGATCAGAAGAATTTTTGTAAGTAATAAATATATTAGTATGATTAGTATTATAGTATTTTTTTATGATATTTTATTTAAATTTATAATTATAGGAGCAGTTAGACGCGCTCGTTAGTGAGGGCCCGAACACTTCTGGCCCCCATGACCATCTGTCTTAGGTCTTAGGGCCTGAGCACTCTAGGAGGATCCAATGCAGACCTGAACATATGTTGATGAGCTACTGATTTGAGATGAGCGTCTCTTCACAGGCTTCCAGTATCGTCAGTCGGAAGAAGCTTGAGAAGGCATTGGCGCAGGCAGCTCAGATTAGGGTGTAGATAGATTATGCTAGAGAGTAGGCTACCCAGGCTAGAGAGCAGACTGCTCAGCTACAAGGTCTCATGACCGCAATGGTGACGAGGCTTAGGATGCATTTTGGAGCTGACTTCATGGGCCTTGAGGACATATTGATCGGGGTTCTAGCTCCAGCCCCTCCAGCTCCGGCCTCTCTAGCTCTAGCTCTAGCTCTAGCTTCTCCCGATGATGATAACTTAAATATAGATTTAAAAAATTTTTGATGTATTTTTTTAAATATTATAATAAATTTTAATTAGTAATAAAATTTAAGTATTTTAGAAATATTATTATGTTTATAATATTTTCTTATGTTATTATTGAACTACATTAATCAAAAAAATAAATAACTAAATTATATTTTTTTATTATCCAAAATCTATGGAAGTGGTCGTAAAATTATTATTGTAGATATGCCAACCACTACCATAGATCATGTGCCAATCGATGCAATAGGTCTATCGCAGCGGTTCCATAACTGCTGCTATAAATTTTTTGGCAATGGTTATAAAATCGCTATCATACATGATATAGCAGCAATTTTATAACCGTTGTCATAGGTTGAAAATGGCAGCGGTTCAAAGAATCGCTGTCATAGATTTTCTATGGTAGTGGTTCAAAAAATCACTAAAAAATTACTGTCATAGACCTACGGCAATAGTCATAGTGGCAGCAGTTATTGAACCGCTACCGTAGGCTATGACAGCAATTTTTTGGGCTACAGTAGTGATTGTGAACTGCTATCATAGCCCTATTCTGTAGTAGTGAGTAGATTTTAAAATTTGTATGTTTGCATCATATTTATTGTAGAAAAAAATATTTGACTTTCTAGAGAGCAGTAAGAATATTATTTTTTTACCAGATGGATCAAGCTGTGTGATTAAGAGCATCGAGATCGTCAGCTTTCAGGCATATGATAGACTTGTAAGAAAATTGGGTGAAGTCCGTTACATACCTAGTTTCAGAAAGAATCTTATTTCACTAAGCAGACTGAATTTAAGTGGCTATAGGTAGAGAGTTAGTGATGAAATTCTGAAGGTCATATGCAGTAGTATGATTATTTTGAGGGAAAGAAAGTATGGAGGACACTACCTGTTGATAGAGAACTCAGCACGAGGTGAAGCTTCAAGTGCAGTGGAAGCTTAAAGCAAGGTGGAGCTCCAAGGGTAGGTTGATTAGGCACGAGATAAGAGACTCAGAAGGCTAATAGGTGACGTCGCAGGATAAAGTTTCTATTGCGACAAGAGGTTATCCCAAGTAGATCTCAGGTTTGGTAGATCACAGCATATAATAGAGATGGGATTGAGAGGCCAGGCTCGACTCCCATGTCAATTTATCCATTCATGAGTTGATAGGTATTTGCCCCAAGACATGAAGATGAGATCTATGAGATCATCCAAAAAGCTCTCAGACTTAGGTGGAAGCCAAATGTCGAGTCGAGGTAGAAATTGTTGAAAAAAATACCTCGAATTCAACTCACAATAGTAGAAAAATCCTTGACGGAGGAGTCTACAGCAAGCCACAGCCCGAAGACCTACAATAGTGTGTGGCCCATGTGTGGGTGCAACCAGTGCACGGGCATAGGCCCAATGCATGGGCATAGGCCCAGCGTATGGATAAGTGATAAAAGCACGATGTTGTCATTAAGACACCATATTTATCAGTTTAATTTTGACTTCTTAAAATGATTAAAAATATATAAAAAGTAGTAAGTCAGGTCAAATCCACAAGAAAGATAGTGCTTTAGTTTTAAAATTTTTGATTTTATAAAAAAAAAAGATTTGAAAAAAAGTCAAAGTCGAAAAATAGAATTATAAATAAAAAGCAAAATTTAAAAGGTGAAAAAAGATAAACTTGATACTAAGATCTACTATTTAGATCTTAGCATCTACTTGTAATAAAATAAAAAGTAATTAAAAATAAAAAGTAAAAATTAAAATTTTAATTAAAAATAAAAGGCATGAATTTAAAGTGCATAAAAAAGAAATTTTGCATTAATTTAAAAGTTCAAAATTTAAATATATTAAATTAAAAATTTTTGATTTTATAAAAAAAGAAAAAAAGAATTGAAAAAAAAAAATCAAAGTTGAAAAATAGAATTATAAATAAAAAGTAGAATTTAAAAGGTGAAAAAAGATAAACTTGATACTAAGATCTACCATTTAGATCTTAGCATCTACTTGTAAAAAAATAAAAAGTAATTAAAAGTAAAGAGCAAAAATTAAAACTTTAATTAAAAATAAAAGGCATGAATTTAAAGTGCATAAAAAAGAAATTTTACGTTAATTTAAAAGTTCATAATTTAAATACATGAAATTTAAAAAAATAAATAATAAATAAATAAAACTATAACAAACAGTTGAAGTGGATCTGCATAGCCTTATCAGGAAAATGGTTAGTGGACTTCTCTTCCTTCGTATTCTTCATAGCATGTTTGCATCACCTTCTTCTTTCTTTTTGGATCTGATCTTGATCTCAGATTGGAGTTGACGTAAAGATGGCATAGGAGACAACTATTCTTTGCAGTATCTATTGCCTTGAAGTAACCTTTAACCCAAGCATGGCTTCCATCTTGGACCTTTCCCTCTCTTTGATTGAAGACAATTTGATTTGATGGCCTAGGATCCTTTAAATAGATGATGGATGGCTAGAATCTTTGTTTCTAGGCAATGTGGGACTAAGAAGAAGTTTTGATCAGCAACTATGGAAAAATCCCAAGAAAAATGGATTAAAATAGTCCTTGAATGAATTCTGCTCTTCTGGCCATTAGATCTTGATCAAACGGTCCCAAAATTCTCAAAAATCATAATATAAAAGCTTAGATCCAATCGGAATAGGTGTGGACCATTCAATCATGCTTTATGAAGGAAATCTGGCCATTGGATTGAGATTTGGATTATTGAATCAGCATCGGGAGCTTATATCAGCCATTGGATCGAAGTTTGGATGAGATATGACCATTGGATGAAGTTTTGGAGCACTCGGAACCATCGGATGGCACAACTGAAGGCTGGCTGAATTCGAATCAAAGTAGGAAATAATCCTCACCGACTGATCTTGATCGGGAATGACTACAACCACACGATCGCACATCTACTATTCTATGGACTGCATAGACCATCTACATCGTAGGCTGCAACCAATCACTACTCGCCTTTTGTAGATGAAATTACCATTTTGCCCTATAAGCTGCATGAGATTTTTACTGAACCTCTTAAGAGTCTTAGTCCACCATGTGGCATCTTGTGATTCCCCACTTTCTGCTAAGTTGGCAGTCTATGATTGGTTTCATGAGCCGATTGGTCGATTTACTATGCACCGATGGGCCTAATGGACTGGTGGGCTAGCGGGCTGGCATTGTGCATAGGCTTTACGAGTTGGCGGGGTGGCTTCTCTGGCTAGGCTGGCTTCATTGGCATGCCGACTATTTTTCTACAGCGACTTGGCTGAGCACACCGACTGCGCCGGCTACGCCGACTGTGCCGTTTCAATTTTAAATTTATTTACTTATTTTATTTTATTTATTTCTTTGAAAATTCATACATAATCTAATTTAAATTTGATTTGCTCTAAATTTTTTTTTTGAATTAGAAGAATAAGCTCTTTTTATTGATGAATATATTTTCTAAAATAAATAAATAAAAATATTTAATTTATAAAAATAAAAATAAATTAATTAATAAATTAATACTTTTATTAATGAATTTATGGTACTTGTCACACACCCCAACTTAAACTTTGCTCATCCTCGAGTAAAGAAAGAATTTAGTTTTAGATACCTTTTAACTTTAGAGTTTCGAATTTTACCTGAGCAATTTTCAAAATGGCCATTGATATTCAGTAGAGCATGAGTAAGGTATATCTTCAGAGTATTAATACTTACCAATATAAAAATTAAGTAAAGAACATTCAACTTTTCTAAATTTTTTCTAAATTGTTCCTATCTTTATCTTTAAATCATCTAAATTTTCATATGGACAAGTATATTGTTACTTCCATTCTTTATTTATTAAATTTTTTTGTTTACATTGTCCACTTTTTAATATGAATATCATTGCTTACTTAGGCAATGGGATCTAGTTACTCGATAGAAAATTAATATAATTTTTTTTTAACGTTGTATTACTATTGAGTGCCTTAATTTCTTAAGCTTTTTATTTGATCCATATAGTGAGTCTTGGACCAATGACTCTCAAACTAGTTAGTTTAAAGCACTAGATATAAAATACACCTCGGACTTACTAGCTCAAATCAAATAGGCTACGAGTTAAGACTAGCTTTATAATGAGTTTTCTTACCCTTTTCATCTTTTGACGCGAAACTTAATGCTTGCTTAGGTAAAGAGATTCGGTTACTTAGTGAGAAGTAATTGAAAACTATTTTATTTTAATCTTTTTTTTAATATGAAGAAATGTATAGTTATCCTACACAAGCCTATAAAAAGTAGACTTTTCTTTGATGCTAGTAGAAAAAAATTAAAAATACTCAAAAAAAAAAAATATTCTAGACATAATTCTTTATTGAATTTTTTTAATACTTGATTCCTCAATATCTCATAAATTTTTTGATCTATGTATTAATTTTTTTTTAAATGCTTAGTTCAACTCGATTCTTAAACGTGATTGGATGTCTAAATGCTAAATACTAACTTTTTTGAGAACTTTAAAATTTTTATTATTCTTTCATTCCAACTTAATCAATATTATTCTCAATGGAGAAGAAAAATAAAAGATGTAATAAAGAATAGAAAAGAATACACCTGACTCGATATGCTTTTGTGGTCCAGCATGGATCTTTGAAAATTTGACTCTTCCTCCAACTTATTCAAAATATTTTAAAAAACTAAAAAGATAAATTAGATATAAAAAATAAATATTGAATTGCCTCCTAATAAGTGCTAAGTTTACCATCTTCAGTCAGACATAAGATAGCTTATCTATCTCGTATCAAATACTGGACTGATAAATTCTAATGATTTTGAATTACCAATATCAGAAAGATAGTTTATGATCCTTTATTAATGTATTCATTATTAATTATGAAAAATAGTTTATGATCCTATTATCAGATCCATGTTTGTTAAGAATTTCTTCTATTTGTTAGAATGCTCATGAATTGAGTTTTTGGATTAGGAGTTGAGTTTAATATAATGGGTACTGGAAGGATGACTAAAGATGGGTTTAATTCTGAAGGTAAATTAATATGATCATACTTAAATAACTCCATTGGCTCTTCATTGCATATCTCTTGATTCTTGTGAGAAGAACTAACTTCTAGGACCGAAGACAATAGGAATTTAGGTTTATATGTCTTAGGCAAATCATCTATTCTCTTTTTTTCTTTGTCTAACTCATTTAAATTGAAACCAGCATCAGTACTAGCTTCAGACTTAGGTTCTTCTATATGGTTAGTCTCAGTTCTAACCTCTTCTTTTAAATTTTTGTCTTGGCTAGCATCAGTACTAGTCTCTCTCACTTGATCTTGGTATGGATCCATAAGAATCCTACAACTTCTAAGCTCAAAAATTACTTTGGTATTCTTATATTGGCAATTCTTAGATAGGACATTAGATTGATGACTGAATCCAGATGGTTGGTGAACATTAGGTGGGTTGTTTATAGGATTTGCATTTGGTAGGCTTAGCAATTGACCTAGTTCTCTCCTCATGGTAGACTCAGCTAATTCTCCTATTTATGTTTCTAGCCTGGCGATGGATTGTTGTTGATTCAGAATCAATTATTGTTGGATCAAGATCAATTATTGCAACTGATTAAATCTATCATCGACTAGATTGGTTTGTTGAGGAGGTAGGTATGATGGTTGATTATAATGCAATGGCTAGGTGGACTGACTAGGTTAACCTCTATCATAGACATAGTTTTGGTATTGGAGCCTATTTTGATAATTTTGGATGGATGAAATTTAGGTTTGAGCCTATGTCTGTTGGGGTATTCAAGAAAAATTGGGGTAGTTCCTCCAATCTCGATTATATGAATTTGAAAAAGGATCATTAACTGGCTTGGAGTAGCCTTGAGCAGCTTGGATATATTTTTGAATAAAAGATAAAAATTGTGTAGCCATAAAATATTCACTCACATGATGGGTTGGGTTAGTACAAATAGAACAAGTCTCCTGATAATTAGAGGGTGATATGTTTTGTGTAGGAGAGATTGTTGACCTAGGTTTAGGAGTTGATCTAATTTTTGGGCAAAAAGATCCACTTTATTTATCAAGTTTGAGTCAACCTTAGAACTACATTCTGGATGTTTAAATTCATGGATTTTTGGTCACTTTTGGTAAAAAGATAATGAAACATATTTGATTGAGATTTCATCCAAGGTTTCAAATAAGGCATAGATTTCATCTTCACTTTTATTTATGAATGCACTTCCATAGGATGCATCTACCATCTATTTATAATAATCTCCTAAATCCTTATATAAAGCTTGAACTATTTGCCACTAGACTATGGTGTGGGCATTTTCTAAGAAGTTTCTTAAGTCTTTTCCATGACTCGTGAATTTGTTCTCCTGAAAGCCAAGCAAATCCAGTGATGACTTGCCTCATGGTATTGGTTCGATCTATGGGATAAAATTTTTTAAGAAATTTATGTTGTAATTCAGCCCAAGTTTTGATTGATCTCTCTATTATGCCAAGCCAATACTTGGCTTTATCTTTTAATAAAAATGAAAATAAGATCAGTCTAAGAGCATCATTAGAAAAATTTTAGATTTTTATCGTAGAACAGATTTCTAAGAACTCATCCAGATGCTTATAAGGATCTTCATTGATATTTTCATAGAAGGATGAAAACATCTGGATTATGGTTGATTTGATCTCATAATGAGTAGCATGAATATCAGATAATTGGATACAAGTCGATGGATTAGAGGTGGAAAGAATAAAATATTTTTTCATCTGCCTAGGTGGTTCTCCATTATTTTTAGTCATTTGATTATTGAATTTAATATGGTTCAATCATTCAATTTTATAATTGGGATCAACTAAGTCAGAAAAAGTGATCTCCTACCATGTATATACTAGTGCAACCCTAACATGTGGTTCAGAATATTTTTCTTAATTTTTCTTAATTATTTTATTATTTTATTATTTTTAAAAAATATTATTTTTTAATAATTTATTATTTTTAATTTAATTTAATTTAATTTAATTTAATTTTTTATGAAGAAAAGGAGAAGAAAGAGAGAAGAGTTCTAAAGAAGAGATTCTAGGGAGTCCTAGAACTAAGAAAAAATAGAAGAATTAGGTTTAATATTGGTTAGTAATCAATCCTGACTAAGGGTTATCCTAAATCTAGACAACTTCTAACTATCAAGGCCATCTTCAAGCCCTCCAAGTATAAGATCAGCCACTCAACTGGTTAGGTAAGTATAAGATTGATGGAAGTTATCTTGTTGCTTGTCTTAAACACCAATTATCTTGGCTAGATAAGCTAATAGAATCAATTATAAATCATCTTTCTTCAGGCCCAATCATCTCATAAATCACTTTTCTAGACATCAGTCAAACTGACTAATCCTAATCCGGTCCAACTCTTAGAATCTTTTATCCTAATGAGCTTGAATTCCTAGAGTTGATGTCCAATTGATTTTAATTTAAAGGCTTAGATCAATGCAGGATGTTGGATGGTTATTTGTAGATCAAGAAAGGATGATCAAATCTTCACCTTATCTTGTTTAATGGATTATGCTATTAAATTGATTTAAGATAAATATGCACAATTACTTTTAGATAAGAGGTTTTATTTAACTAAATTAGATGCATGAAACTTAATCAAAGTTTAGATGCTTACCTTGTCTCCATCGATCACCAAAAAAAATAAAAAAATAAATCTAAATTATGGATGCTCTAAGTAATTAGGATTTTTACTCTTATCATGAACCTTTTAAATAAGTTTAAGTAATTTTTTTAATTTAATTTAAAAATAAAATAAATAATAAAAAAAGTTTAGGATTAGGATTGATCTCACCAAGAAAACTTGGAAGCTATCTTCCTTCTCCTATTATTTTTTGCTTTTCTCATTTTCTGCAAAAAAAATAAGAAAAAGTTAATGAGCAATATTTATAAAAAAATTAAAATAAATCAAAAATTTTATTTATAATTTTTTTATAAGAAAATCAAAGAAATTAAAAGAAATTAGCGTCTATGCCATTGCTCGGCAACGATGCCAAAAACTTAATAAAAGCATGATGTTGTCGTTAGAACACCATATTTATCAGTTTAATTCTAATTTCTTAAAATGATTAAAAATACGTAGAAAACAGTAAGTCGAGTTGAATCTACAGAAAAGATAGTGCTTTAGTTTTAAAATCTTTGATTTTATAAAAAAAAAGAAAAGATTTTAAAAAAATTAAAATCAAAAAATTAAATTATAAATAAAAAATAAAATTTAAAAAGTATAGAAAAATAAACTTGGTACTAAGATCTACTATTTAGATCTTAGCATCTACTTATAATAAAAATAAAAAGCAATAAAATTAAAGAGTAGGAAAATAAAATAAAGGACTATAATTTAAAGAGTAGAAAAATAAAATTTATATTAATTAAAATTTAATTCAAAGTTTAAATACATAAATTAAAAAGATAGAAAAAAAAATAAAAACTAGAAGTAGATGATCTTGATCTTGGATCGGCGTTGGTGTTGAGATGGTGTAGAAGAGTAGCTCTTTCTCTCAACACTGTTTGTCTTGAAGCAATCTTGAATCCCAAGCATGGCTCTATCCTATACCATCACCTTCTTTTGATCGAAGATAATTTGATTTGATGACCTAGGATCCTTTAAATAGATGCTAGAGGGCTAGAATCTTTGTTTCTAGGCAATGTGGGACTAAGGAGAAGTTTTGATCGACAAATATGGAGAAATCCCAAGAAAAATTGGATTAAAATAGTCTTAGGATTAATTCTGCTTTTTTGGCCGTCAGATCCTAATCAAACGGTCCCAAAATTCTGAAAAATCATGTTTTAAAAGCTCAAATCCAATCGAAATAGGTGTGGACCGTTCGATCATGCTTGATGAAAGAAATCTAGCCATTGGATCGAGATTTGGATGCATGAATCAGCATCGAGAGCTCAAATCAATCGTTGGATCGAAGTTTGGGCAAGATCTGACCATTGGATGAAGTTTTGGAGCACTCGGAACCGTCGAATGGCGCAACTGAAGGCTGGCTGAATTTGAATCAAAGTAGAAAATAACCCTCACCATCAGATCTTGATCGAGAACAATCATAGCCACACGATCATGCATCTACTATTCTGGTGGATCACATAGACCATCTGCATCGTAGGCCATAACCAATCAACGCTAGCCTTTTGCAGATGAAATTATCATTTTGCCCCATAAGCCACGTGAGATTTTCACTGAACCTTTTAAGAATCTTGGTCCACCATGTGGCATCCTATGATTCACCATCTTTTGCTGTGCTGGCAGTCTATGGTTGGTTTCATGGACCGGTCGATCGGTTTACTGTGCATCGACGGGCCTAATGGGCTAACGGGCAGTGAGCTGGCACTGTGGGTTGGTGGGCTAGCTTCTCTGGCTGGGATGGCTTCTTTAGCATGGTGACTATCTTTATGCGACTGCGTTGGCTGAGCCATTTTAATTTTAAATTTATTTATTTATTTTTATTTCTTTAAAAATTTATATAGGATCCAATTTAAATCGATTTGCTCCAAATTTGTTTCATTTGAACAAAAAAAATGATCTCTTTTTATTGATAAATATATTTTTTAAAATAAATAAATAAAAATATTTAATTCTTAAAAATAAAAATAAATTAATTTATAAATTAATATTTTTATTAGTAAATTTATGATACTCATCAGCGAGTCCAGTGTGTAGGTCTATGTGTGGCCCACATGCAAGTGAGCCCAAGATGCACGTGCAGCCCACTATGTGTGGGCATGGTCCAAACCACATGGTCCACCACAGCCCATGGGTGCCACATGGTCCATGCCTCTACGTGCACCCTTTGGTGGTTCACGGCCAAAATATGTAGTGCAGAGAGGCCTTTAGGCATGATCTGATGGCATTGAATGATTGTGGTTTGATCAGACAGTCAGATGGCTAGTTTGAGTCCTAACGGGAGTTCTAAAATCTACTGGGACTCAGGATTTGGGTCTTTAAAAGGCCTTGATGATCTGTGGAGCATTGTGGTGGTTCAGCAGTAAAGGGTAGCAACCGAGAGGGCATAACAACCAACAGAAAGCAAAGGCGTAGCAGCAATGCTTTAGACAGACTATCAAATAATGATTAAAGCTATAAGGATTCTCCTAGAGAGAGAGTTTTAAGGGATTATGCTTCTTGTTGAGAGAGAAGGATTCATGTATGAGGGTTGAGAGTATGTGATCTCCTCTTATAAATTTTTTCTTTTCTCATAGTGAAACTTGCATTCCCGAGGCGAGACTTAAGCTGATCCATATATTTAATTGTGTCTTTTTCTTTGTATCTCTTCTTTTTTTTTGTTGCAGTATCAATATTGTCATCGACATTCTGATCTTGATCTAGGAAGATCCGTATTTCATATAAGAGATTTTTTCAATAAGTGGTACCAAAGCAAGTAGTATCACGACAAGATGCTAGTTAAATTTGATCTAGACCGACCATCTCCATCTTGATCAATCACCAACTAGAATAAGATAACATCACTCTGATTATTTATTACTTTCTTTATTGTTATTCTAAAGTCCAACTTTACTTAGGCATCGGAGGACCCAATTAGAACAAATTTTATGAGCTTCTTTATTCTTTTTATGGACATATCCACAACTCCAAGATAAATTATATTCTGCTATCATGAATCGAGTAATGCCCTCCAAATGGTTCTAGTCAAGCTAGATTTTGGCAGCAATAGATTGGTACTAGAGGAAAGGTCTGAACCTTCGATCGTTCAGTTTTTCGTATATTTTTACTTTTTTTGTATCTTTCTATTACAGGTCGACATTCAATGTAAGGAAATAAAAAGATCCACCTCTAACCCCACTGAGCTACAATGAACTTAGAGTGACCTAGTTGAAGTCGACCTTAGCCAACCAAAAGGGGGGTATAACTCAGATAGAGACCCCCAACACTCCTTATACCATATACAAGTTGAATAGACAATGATGTGCTCCTTATACCTGATATGAGTCGAGAGATGCTGACCTCAACCAACTAAAGAAGACCCCTAAAAATCGCTCCTCGTATCAAAAACAAGTTGAGTTGAAGACCCAATGAGCCAAATGACTGACCTTTTCAAGAGAAAAGAACCAAGCATCGAAAGCGAGGAGAGCAGAAGCCCAAGCTTTGGCTCCTCGAGAAATACATTGATAAAAACCAAGATGGCTGAGCCCACCTAAAGCAATCATCAAATTAGCACCATCTGTGGGAAACAAGAACACCTCCCACCTCCATTCTTTGCTAGATCAAAACATCTTCAACATGATGACACCTTTGGTGCATCCACGAGCACCTCAAATCACTCAAAGCCCCTCCAAAACTCAAGATCTAGGTCCATCCAAGCAACTAGAAAAAATCGACTGAGATCAGCATCAAATCGACCTCACAAAGACACTTGGCTCTGGTTGGAACCTCTAAATAAGTGCTTGAAAGCATATCGAATTCCGACTTGGACCTCCAAAGATGAAGGTCAGATGAGGACCAATCCAGGGATATCCAAGCTCTGGCTTGGATCTATGCCAAATTGGTTGGGAAAAGGCCGAGCACAAGGAGACACCCAACTCCAACTGGGACCTCCAAAATATAAGCTTTGGCTCCAGCTCTAGCCTCAACTTCAGTCAATCAATTGGAAACACCCCGGCTCTAGCTAGGTCCTCCAAAATATAGGCTCAGGCTCTGACTCCAGCTCTAGCCAATTGATTATAGACACCCTAGCTCTGAGTAGGATCTCCAAATCCTAACGATGAGGATAATTGACCGGAGCCTTTTGGCCTTGGTGAGGGCCTCCAAAATACGAGCTCAAAGTATATCAATCTCAAATATGGATGTAATAAGGTATGAGCACTACCAAATAATTTTCAATAACACTTAGAAGTTTTTGATCATAAAATAAATCAATTTGAGCACTTCATCCGAGCCAAAGAAAATGGCTCAGGCTTAAAAGTAGAGGGCATATGATATGGTATAATGACCCTCCTAATGCCTCGGACTCAAAAGTGGATGGCATATGATATGGTATAATGACCCCCCCAAATGCCTACACCCACGTCTTTCTCCAATGCCCACAAACCCATGTCCTTCTCCAGTGCCCATGCTCATGCCCACATCCACTCTCATTAAAGCATCCCTCTCTCGCTTTCTATCTTGGGGGCTCCCATCGATCTCCTTTTCATCTCCACCAAACAACCATTTCCTATTTTGACGACTCTTTCTTCTCATGGCTCAAGACAACAAGTATATTAGATTTGGAGAGGAAATTATAACAAATCCCCATGGATTGGAGCTCTTTACATGCAGATGGCTGTTGGAGAACAAAGAAATAAAGGCCTTAATCTTTTAATATCATGGATATGGGGTGGAATGCATTATATATATAAGAGAGACAGAAACTCGGTTAGCAAAAGCAGGCCATGCAGCTTATGGATTATAAGAGTCATGGGAAATCTTCTAGATTGCAAGGATATGTACCAAGTTTTAATAGGAATGGATCCTCTGCGATACTCAAAAAGTATCATAGGATGTTGTACATAATAGGATGCCATCCATCACAAGATGGATGGCTACATGCACGCTCACACCGTGTATTAAATACTGGACAACTTTTCATCTTATGATGGACGACATCTAATCATGCACAACATCCTACAGTACCTTTTAAGTATCGCAGAGAATTCCATTTCAAATTTAATGCCCTCATTGACAAAAAAAGAAAAAAATAAAAACATGACTGAGGCCCTCAACTTTAGTTCTATCAACACTCAGGTTATCGCCACATACGATCGCTCCCTACTGATGCCCTCCTTATCAACAGCCTCATCACTCTTGATGCTGTCATCCTCAATGTTACCTTTTGCCTAGGTTGGTACATCGTTACCAACATTGTTATCAACTATATTGACCTTGCCACCAGCATCCACTATAGAATCGCCATCATCGAGCTGACCATTCTCTAGATCAGATAGATACTAACCAAATCAAAACCTAAGGACAACTATCTCCAGATTGACTAGATGCCGACCAGATCTGACCATCTCTAGATTGATCAGATACTTATTAGATCAAAATCTAAGGCTGACTATATCCAAATTAGCCAAACACCAACCAAATTCAACCATCTCCAGCTTAGCCAAATGCCGGCTAGATTCGATCCAAGCTAACCATCTCCAACTTGATCAAAAATTAACCAAAACAAGATAACACTGTTCTGATCATCTATTATTTTCTTTATTGTTATTCCAAAATTCAACCTAATGTAGGCAATGGAGAGTCTGGCTAGAGCCAATTAGATGAGCTTTTTCATTCTTTTTATATGCAAATTCATGACTCCAAGATAGATTATATTCCACCACCGTGGATCAAATAGCATCCTCTAGATGGTTTTAGCCCGACTAAATTTTGGCAGCAACATATTTGTTGGAGGTTCTTTGTATTACATGTACGTCTCTTGTTTACTGCATTTTATAGGACTATACTGCTCGTTGATACCTAAAATTGTTGGGAATTTGAAGTTTCATATTGATTAGTAGATAACGTATTAGTGTGGTTAGTTTGGAATTGTGTTTTCACACATTGGTTGTTGGACTTCTGATATGTCCATTCAACATGAATTCAAATGTATATATCAAATAGTTCCCTCCTTCAAGGTGGACATAGTGAAGTCTTTTCTTTCAAATTTGTTACTACAAAATTTTGACCCTTGTCGGAATGGCTTGAGTGGGTAGCACTGAGTCTCCTGATGGCAAGACTTGCAAAGAAGTCCTGACCAAAGGTGACTTTGGTGGAAATCCTCCAATGCTCAAGTTAGAATTCTATGATAAAAATGAAGCATGCGAGAGAAAAGAAAATGCCATACCTCAGGATCCCGTTGAAACCCCTATTTATAGACAAAGGTTAGAGTCATTCGCGAGGTATAATTCATGGATAGTCCTGATCGGATCGGGCATGACGTGTGATGTTTGTGGCTAAAATTCACAGGATTGGATAGTTATAGTTGCCTTATTTGAATCAAGGCTAGCTGTCATGAGGCAGTCATGAAAATTTGAAAATAGGATGTGGAAATCCCATAGTAGATCGAATCAAGCTGAGTTTGGGATGATAGAGAGCTAGGTCTGATTACCAGCAAGGTCAGTGCTAGGAGGAGATCAGTAGTTGCCAAATTCGCAAAAGAAAGTTGGCATATAGCAGGGTCGGATGCACCATACTCAAGTGGGCTTGAGAGCCATCAATAGTGAGATCGATCCTTTCCAAACTCAGATTGTGTTGGAGCCAATCACTGGCAAGATCAAATGAATTGAAAATTGATAGGCCATGAGATTGGATGGTAATGAACCTAAAGAAATCGGTTGCCACCGGGCTTTGAACTCGAACTACGCCAAACCCAGGGGGAGCTAGAGAAGAGTTTGGCGGGTTGTTGGAATGGATGGATACAAATCCAAAAGAAGAAGGACCATGGGCGACGTCAATTAGTACTGAACCCGAAGGGGCATCGAACTTAAAGGTAGCTATACCTGGATGGAGCTGGAGTAGGATTCGACAGACTATGAGCTCACGAAACTAGGATCAGTAGTCATCGAACTTAGCAGGAACCAACCATAATGAGGTCGAATGAATATGAGCTTAGAATAGAGGTTGAATGGTGTTCGGTGGCCACTAATCTCAGCAAAAAAATTTGGTGGTCACCTAAAAGAACCAGTGACACTCCGATGAACTCACCAATGGGGTTCGGTGGTTGGTGGACTTGGTTGAAGAGAAGATTTGGTTCATGATGCAATGGGGATCTGTGATGTCTAAGATGGCCATCTCTCTGGCGGGAATGATTTTACCTCCAACACATGCCCCTTGCTTTCGAGTTCGGACCAAACTGGGTTCGGACGAAGAGAGCATTCTAGTTTGGACCAACCAAGGACATGCAATCGGTTGTTCAATCAGTTGGTGCATCGTTTTGGGAGAAGTGAAAAGACGTGTCATTTCAATCATTACAGAAAGGAGCTTCTTCTTTTGGCACGCTCCAAATTAAAAGAGCCACCTGACATTCTCTTAAGCCTATTAGACTTTGCTAGGTATCAATTGCCCATTAGCCAGTGACGATTTAGTATTTAGGCCGTACTGCCCCATCTACACCATAAAAGGCATCCTCAGGTGGTTTCTTTCTTTCTTTTATCTCTTGCAACTTTTCCATTTGAAGCAATCAAAGCTCTTTTGCTTGGAATTTTGCCTAAGTCTTCCTATTTCGGTTGTCTCCTTCGGTCCTTCCATCCATCATCGTCAATCTTCGATTCCAGTCATCCCCTACTTCTTTTCCATCACCTACATGCTCACAGGTGGGTCTCCTTTACTTTTTTCCTTCAGGTTTTTCCATTTTCTATCTTGTTTCAAGATTTCATCTTCTTTCATCCATTCATTTCCTTTTTGTTGGCCTTTTTCTTCATTTTCTTCTTACTTCCTTTTTCAAAGTTTCATGTCCCAGTCGTCTTCTCTAATCTTCTTGTTCATTATGCTTTTGAATTTATTTTCCTTCTCTCTTGTTATTCACCATGACTGGTCTCAATAGTTTGGTTGAAAACTTGACTTCAAAATCTTCTTCCTCGAGAAATGGTTCCTTGAAGTTGAGTTTGGGGTACGGTGGTGGGCCGATTTTTGTTCTAAGCACCTCTGTCTCCATCTTGGATTTGAATGATCTGGGCTTTATCCGAGCTCAGTTCGAAATCCCTCCCAGGTATGAGCTTGAGTTGCTGGGGCCAAGTGGCCACATTTGCACGCCTCCCTCAAGATGGCTCGAGCTTTACAAGGTAGCCTTCCAAGTTGGGCTTAAGTTGCCCATCCCTTCTTTTATCCTTAAACTATTCCACTATATGAAAATATCACTATCTTTGGTAGTTCCAAACTCTTTTTGCTTCATTATAGATTTTTTGGCCATTTGCTCTCTGAACGAGATTCAGCCTACTATTTTCCTCTTCTAATCTTTCTATATCATCAAGAGGCATCCCACTACCAAGGATTGGTGGTACATTTCTTCCTAGAGAAAGATTGTGGACCTAATAAAAGGAGCTCCTTCCTCGGTGCATGGATGGAAGGAGTGGTTTTTATTTGTGTCAAGCCCTTCGATCGAAGATTGGGGGCTCCCTCACTGGGGTCGGCCTAGAGGCTCACTTTTTTCGGTCCTGATGTTGGAAAAAGAGGAATCCGATCATGCTAAGGCTTTGTGAAAATATAAAATTTCTCCCTTAAAGCAATTATTGTTGGAGCAATCTCTCCATAGTTTCAGCCTTAGTCCAGCCGACCCCAAAGATGAAGATCCGGTTCGTAGTTTGCAGTTGTTTCTTTCTTTTTTTGACTTTGTTTTGGTCCATTGCAGAAATAAACTCAAAGAATTGGAGATGCTGAGGAAGGATATGTCAAGAAAAAAGAAGGCTTCAAGTTCGATGGCCAGTCGAAGAAGCCCAAGATGATGGCCGAAGTGGCACCTACTTTAGCTCCTGCTAAGACCAGAGTAGTCCTGGCTTCTCCTACCCAAGTTCATTCGCTGAAGTTGGCGGCACCAGCCCCCTAAGTTGGGGGGAGCCAAAGGCCTTCCCAACAAGTTGAAGAAAAGGATTTGGTTCAAATAGAGGCTACCATGGCGGAATCGGACTCAAGTTCAGTCGAGGTGAAGGCCACCATTGGCAACTTTAAAGTTGTCTGTCATCTGGTCAAGGAAAACCTTCTTCCAGTCAAGCTCAAGAAGATTGAGGAACTTAGTTTTCTTAGTCATTAGAAGAAAACTTTCACCCCCATTCTTAAGGTAAATTTGATTTTCTTCCCCTTCCATTGCCTTTGAGCTTTAAGTACTAATCCCCTCCCTTTTGTACTTAGTTGAATCATTATGCAACTACCCTGATGAATGCCATTAGGACCGCTAGGTCAAAGCTGGCCAAAACTTTTAAGAAGGCTGTGGCTGCTTAGAAGGCGGCCAAAGCCAAAATAGAGCATCTAAAGGGGGCGTGTGAAAAGGTTGAGGCTGGAAAGGTGAAGGCCAAGGATGACAGGGCCTCGAAAAAGAAGCAAAGAAAAGTGGTGGAGGCCAAGGTCGTAGAGGTGGAGAAGGAAGCTGAGGGTCAAATTGCCAAGGTTGGGCACCTTGCTATGGAAGCCTTCCAAGCTTCACCTAAATTTTCTAAGATAAAGATGACATTCGGCGAAGAAGCCTTCATAGCTGGGCATGAGGAATGCTACCAGAAGATTGTAGCGCATCATCCAGAGTGGGATCTCTCCTTCTTAGATGATGAAGAGGAGCTAGATGATCTTCCTATGATGGTCGAAGCCCCTTCAATGAAGGAACCCCCATCAAGGTCGGTAGCTGAGGTACCTATGCTGGACACTTCCAAAGTCCGGTCGTTGCTAATGCCACCATTGCCACCACTCAAGGGGTCTGGCCAACTCGTCGACTTCGGTCATCCCCTAATCTAGGGTTGGAGAGGCCTGAACTTATACTTCTTTTTTTTTTTGGTTTTGCTGTAGAAGTTATTCCATCAAAGAAATAAGATTTACTTGCATTTACCTTGTGACGTTTCTTAATTGTCAATCCTTGGATGCATGTTTTAGTTGGATCAGTGTGGACATTGTGGTCATCCTCTGATCTCCCTTTGCATCAATCCTTTACCTCACACTATTCTCATCAAGGTTCATCTTGAAGCTCTTGAGAAGGAGGCAAGCTGGGCGAAGAAGAAGGCCACTACAGTTGAGTGGTGACTCTCAAAAATAAAGAAGCACTTTTAGACAGCTTTAATTGAGATTAAGCATCTAAGGTCGGTCATCTGGCCGAACACCAAGGAGCATATCATCGAGAGAAATCAGTTGGAGGAATGCAAGTAGCTATTGAAGGTCGCCAAGGAGAAGACTTGGGGTTCGGCTATAAAAGCTGCTCAGTATTGGAACAAACTTGGCCTGGCTCAGGAAAAGATTTTGACTTTGGAATAGTGCATCAATTCGAATAAGGCCACTAAGGAAGCTAGGTGAGGAGCCAACGAGAAAGTTGTTTGGCTTCGAAATCAACTTCACTTGGATAAAGAAAAAATCACAAGTCTTGAATGATGGTCTAATGAAAAAGGTGGTGTTTGAACCAAGTTGAGATGATCAGAGGTTATTAGGATGCCACATGTTGGTGATTTTTGGAGCAAATTGATCTCAACTTGGAATATCGTCGTCACTCTATTCGAAGCTTAGAGTAAAGATAGGTCTGAGCTGACCTACTTTGCATTGAGTTGGCAAAAAGCACAATAGCTAGAAAGGAGGCCGAAGAAGTAATTAGATGACTAGAGAAGATGCTTGTCATGATTTGACGTACTACTAATCTTAAGGTGTCAGACATATCGGCCATGGCACTTGATATTGGTTTTGAAGAGTGTGAGCACTTAGTCAAGTGGCTTTTTCTAGAGGTCGATTTTTCTCCCCTCGAAGGTCTGAGTTCAAGTCAAGCTGAGGCAAATATCGCTCCCTTAGGGTCGTTAGCAGCCAAAGACACTAGGAGCATTGAGCTGAATTAGTCATTGTAACACCTTTTTGTTTATTCATCATTTTGTTTTTTTTTTTACCTCTATGAGGTTGTTCACCTTTTGGGGTGTTAACGTTATAATTCAACTTTGTGCCTTAGCAATAAAAAATATATATTTTTTAAGCTCTCTCTATTTTTCAAATTCTCCTTTCAACTTTAGATAGCATTCAGAATTATCTCAATGTGGGACGAGATTTAATGTACCTCGGTATAGAACGAATTTAGGTTTCTCCAACTTTTCTTGTTTAAGAACAAGAGTTCTCTCACCTTTCTTATTTAAGAATGAGGGTTCTTCGGCCTACCTTGTTTAAGAACAAGGTTTATCTTCGACCTCTCTTATTTAAGAATAAGAGATCTCCGACCCCCTTCATTTAAGAACAAGAGTTCTCTAGCCTATCTTATTTAAGAATAAGGTTTATTTTCAACCTTTCTTGTTTAAGAACGAGAGTTCTCTAACCTTCCTCATTTAAGAATGAGGTCTCTTTATCCTACCTTGTTTAAGAACAAGGTTTATCTTTGATCACTCTTATTTAAGAATAAGAGTTCTCCCATCTGCTTTGTTTAAGAATAAGAGTTTTTCAGTCGATCTTGTTTAAGAATAAAGTTTCTCTTCAACCTCTCATTTAAGAATGACAATTCTCTGATCTACCTCATTTAAGAATGAGGATTCTTCAGCCGATCTTGTTTATGTTGCCTAGATAGAAAACCCAAGAGGGAGGATGAATTGGATTTTTAAAAATTTAAAGCAGATATGTGCAGTGATAAATGATTAAATTCTAAGTGAATCAAATATGAGAGCAAATAAAAGATACAATCAAGAGCACACACACAAACAAGAGAATTTTATAGTGGTTCGGTGCTCTTCCAGTACCTACATCCACTCTCCAAGCAAATTCTTGAAAATTTTACTATAATCCCGTAAGATTACAGTCGGACAATTTTTTTGGGCTCACTATCCAAAAACTCAATTAGTTTTTTTCTAGGTTCACCAACCACAATTCTTACAAGGATCAGACAAACCAATCTGAATAAATAGAGAAGAAAAAAATCTCAAAATCCAAATTTTAGCCCCTGCTGAAACCAAGTACATGGAAAGAGAAAAAAAAATTTTATAACTCAAAATGCCCCTTTGAATGAGCAGAAAAGTTGTCCTTGCAATTCATTGAAAGCTTCTTTGAATACGTGGAGTTAATGCACTTGAGGATTCTTCAAAGCTTGAGGAAACTGATTGATTGGAGATTGGATATTCGTTCAAGAATAGAACGTGCTTCACTTTCTCTCATTTTTCTTGGATCAATTAAAAATAAGACTTCTTCTTTTTATATCTATAGTATTTTCTCTCTTTTGGTGATGATTGAAGCTCAAAGAAAATAAAATCCAATCATTGGAGAGCAGCAACTAGCCGTTAGGATCGAAAAAATCTGATCTAGAACATTTCATCAAAAGATTATTACCGAGTCTCGAGATGTCTTGATTTATCTCAAGATGTCTCATCAGGTTACGAGACCTCTCAATTTGATCAAGAGAGTTCTCATCTTCAGTTACACGAAAAATCAGCTTTCTAAAAAAAATGGCTCATCTGAGACCAAGACCTCTCGATTCTGAATGAGACATCTCGTTGGAACTATGAGACCTTTTAAAAATCCTACAAGACCTCTCGCTCTCAGAGCACAGAAATTGAATTTCTATCATTTTAGATCGAGAGCTCTCGAGATTCACTCAAGACCTCTCAAAATCGAGCTAGAATTGCATTTAGAAAGTGCCAGTCCACTTAAGAGCTCTCAAAAAAATTTTGAGACATCTCAAAGACTGCTCTAAGATAATTTTGAGAAAATTTTTGCACAAATCAAGGAGATTCAATTTTTATTTAAATTTTATTTTATGTCTTTCTTATTTTGATCAAAGAGCTCTCTTTCTTCTGACATTGGAATACTTAAAATAAAATATATTAGTAATCATTTGCTTTAATATTTGGTCATGATCAAAATCAATTAGGAGGTTCAATAGTTTAAGAACAAGGTTTCTCTTTGACCTCTCATTTAAAAATGAGAGTTTTCTGATCTACCTCATTTAAGAATGAGGGTTCTTCATTTGGATTTTGCTTTGTCGGGTGACTGAGATTAGATCAAAGATATTACATGCAGCTATCTAGAAATTATCTCAAGCATCACAAAAATCAGTGTCTGGGGAAGCCATTTCATTAAGCTGATATCATTGATAGCACATTCATCAATTTTCAGCATTCCATGGTCAGGGTAGAGGGGTTCCTTCAAGTTGCTTTAGTCGATATGTGTTAGGTCTGATGACTTCATCCACCTTATAGGGGCCCTCCCAGTTTAGAGATAATTTACCCTACTTGCTTGGTTAGGAGATCTCTGCTTGACATAGTACCAAATCTCTAGCTCTGAAGGTTTTACCCTTAACCTAGGAGTTGAAATACCAAGCCACTCTATGTTGATCAGCTATCATTTTGATGCAGGCTTTCTCTCAAATTTCCTTTAGCAAGTCAATGTCTGCTCTAAGTTCTCCAAGGTTATTCTGCTTGCTGAAGTTCTCGACTTGCACCCAAGAAAGTTCGACCTCAACTAAGATCACAGCTTCAATTTTGAATGCCAAGCCATATGGAGTTTCTCTAGTAGGGGTCCTTTGAGTAGTTTGGTAAGCCTATAGTACATGATGAAGCTCATCCTCCTAAGAACCTTTTGCTTGGTCAAGCCTGGTTTTTATACTCTATAATAGAGTTTAATTTGTTTCCTCAACTTCTTCATTCGCTTGTGGATGGCTTATGGATGTGAGGTGATGCAATATCTTTAGATCTTTACATAACACAATGAAGTTTCCATTGGTAAACTAATGGCCATTGTCTTACTACAACAAAAAGCATTTTTGGTGATGTAAAAAAATATCGTAAATAGTAAATTTTCATTGCTAATAAATATTAGCGATGAAAATTTTGTCACTAATTATTCATCATAAAAAATTGGATCGTAGATAATATTTTTTAATAGAAATAAAATTTTCATCACTAATAATAATTTTTTACAATAAAAAATTTTCATCAAATTTTTTTTTATTCATTTAATTATTTACAATGGATATATTTGCGATGAAAATTCATACTTTTACATCATAAATAATTACTTATCTACAATGGAAAAAATTAGTCAAAATAGTTAAATTATTTATGATGAAAAAATTTTATCATAAAAAGTCAATTATTTGCAACAAAAAAGTTTCACTGCAAAAAATCAATTATCTGCGACATATTTTTTTCATCGCAAATAATGAACTTTTTATGATGAAATTTTTTTATCATAAATAATAGACTTTTTATAATGAATTTTTATCATAAATAATTAATTTTTTATGACAAAATTCTTCCATCATAAATAATCAATTTTTTTGTGATGAATTTTTTTCATTGCAAATAATTATGTCATAAATAATTAACTAAAAAACTTTTTTTAAAAAATTATAAATATATATTTTTAATTTAAATTTTTAATATTTATATTTATAATCTATAAAATTAAAATAAAAAATCCACACAGTAAACCCATAAATAAATTTTATCATTTTATTATATTAAAATATAATTATAAAAAATATTTTTTATAAATACAAAAGATCCAAAATAAAAATAAAAAATATAAAAATAGCTCGTTGGCCATCAAGCATCGATATCTGGAGAACAAAAATGGGTCGAGGAGGGGAGTGCTCGGAGGAGCCCGAATCGACCTACTGCTGCCTTATCAGTTATATCATCTACTCTATCTGCACCATCCGCTCTATCATCTGCATCTAGAATAGCTAGTACTCATCGATGCATGCACTCAACTCAATAGTCCACTGTCGATCCTCAGCAATCTATCTCTATATCTCTGCTAACCGAATATCACAAGCAGCATGGATGTCAACCCTGGACGAACGTGAAGATGTGCGACCTATGATCCCATGCCCTAGCCTCCTAACATAATAGGATCTCGTATCAAGCACCTGATCATAGATCTCATCATCTATGGGTGCGGTCGAGCTTTCAGGAATAGGTTGGGATCTAATGTTTATCATACGATTCTTAAAATTAAAGTTATAGCTATTCTAAGTTTGTACTGAAAATCAAAATACTAATAAAAAAATAGTTAAAAAATTTTATAAAAAGCTCCTAGTTTCTCGCCATCCAATCCCCTGACCATCGTTAGTGGGTCCGCTGGTAGATCTTAATCCTACCAAGAAGCTTGTCATTCTCTATATCTCTCTGCAATTTTAAAATAATCAATAAATTTTTTTTTAAATAGTTAAAGAGTTAAAATATGCTAAATAAAAATTACTTACCATCTGCTCTATATGGTGAGTGAATGGTCTCGAACCTCCATAATGCGAGATGGTCTGTCTCGCCTGATTTGCGGTATTTTGGGTACATTGATCTTACATAGTTAATGATCAAATTAGTAACTAACTAAATTTAAAAATAAATAATTTAATTATTAAACTCTAAAAAAAAGTTTAGATGCTTTAACATGATATACCGGGTCCTTATACGTGCAGCATATGAAAGCCCAATCCTCGATACTGATGCTATCATATGGCCGCACCACACTGCCTCCACCCCCTGATCGTGCACTACAGCATATCAGTGGTGATGAATACGATGTCGCTACTTCTTAAAATACGAGCATAGATGATCATCCACAGCTTGCCGCACGCTATTGTGCTTGAAATCAATAATATCAAATATAGCTTGCTAATAACAAATGTTATAAGAATATAAAGCTAATTAAATATTTGAATAAATAATATTTTATCTATAAGTGGCTATAGAAGGTTTTTCTCTGAGCCCGTATAACCTGATGCCAATTGAAAAGCATAATCAGGGCAAAGCTGTAGCATATGATACCCAGCTCAGTCTGCCATAGCTCACACCATCCCTTAATAGGCCTAATGTAGCCTGATAGAATCTCAATGCGGAGATGCTATCCTTCGTGCTCGCATTTCCAATGCTTAAGGGCAAGGTTCTTCGACAAACCTTGCCCTTGCCTCACCACTAATAGAGAATGGCATAAAATAATAATAAATAAATTATTAGTATGATAGCAATCTATAAACCTAACAAGTATAATTAAAATCAAATTTTATTATATAAAAATATTAAAATACCACTCAGATCCTTCTCACTCAGACCTGCCTCACTTGGATCTGACTTTATAGGACCTTCTGGCGACTCCGATGGTGTGGCAATGAAAATGGGAGAAGGCTCATCTTCAAGGGTAAGCTGGAGAAATGCTCATCCCCAGGGGTAGGCTAGGAAGGCATGCATTAAATTATTACCATGCATCTCTCTATGAAAATAAAGAGATGTATCCAGATCCTAGACTAGATCTTGGATCAAATTTTGATCTAAATTCTAACCTCGATCCAATCTGGATCATGACCCAGATCCCAGACCAAATCTCAACTTGGATCTTGACCTCGATTCAATCCGGATCATGATCCAAATATCGAACAGGATCCCAGATCAAATCCTAAATCGGATCCTGATTTGAATTCGGACCTCGATCCGACCCGATTCATGACCTAGATCCTGGACTGGATCCGGGATTAGATCCTAGATCAAAATTTGATCCACATCTTTAGTCGGATCCTGGACTGAATCTTGATTTGGATCTGGATCTCGACCTTGACCCAATATGGATCATGATCCGGATCTCGAACCAGTTCCCATACTGGATTTCGGACCGAATTCCAACTCAAATACCAATCCAAATCCCAAACCAAATCCCGACCTCGATTCGACTTGGATCATGACCTAGATCTTGATCCAAATCCCAAACCAGGTCTCGAATCAGATCCCGATTTAGATCCCAAATCGGACAGTTCATATACATTAAAAATTAAAAGATTCGGCTAATAGATAAATAATCTTTGCTAATAGTTTGATCATTTATACGGTAGTGATTATAAAATGCAAACCGCATGTATATAAACTATCTAAAACTATTTGCCTCTTGATACATATTCTTAAAGTCCTTAAGCAATTATACTTATGCTTTTATAAAATCTACTTAATATGGATGATTTATATATGTGGAGTTTAGATTTTATGATCACCATCGTACAGATGATTAAAATAATAACAAAGATCATTTATCTAAAAAATTATCTTATAATCAAATGTCATTTGATTTTTGATCACTCATTTTTTATTTAATAGTCTAAATCATTCCGTACTAAATTAACAATGATAATGATGTTTGATTGAAGTAAAATTTTGAGAGTATGCTATAAATATCACATAGATTATTTTTGAAAATTCTTGGATCCATCAGTGGTCTCTATCTATCAGATCATCATGCGGTTGTTTGTGATCATCAAAATCAAATTTTATTGATCGACATAGCTAGAGCTATCAGATCGAGATAGTTTTTTATGATGATACTCTAACGATAATTATTTAAATAATGAACGGTGAAGATGAACTTTAAATTTTAAAATTATATAATATTTAAAAAAAATTTATATAATTTTTTTTAAAAAATAATACTATTTTTTTAAAAATTAAAAAAAAATACTAATTTGCCTATGGGCTAACTAACTTATTGCATCGGGCGTGTGCAGTTCATCTTTACTTGCTGCCTTTGAAAATAGTCCAAATAGTCCACCCTTTTAGTAGTTTTAAATTCTTGATTTAAGTACTGATTTAAAAATAGTTATTCATGATGGAAATCTTTGTTGCATCGTAAATAATAGATTCTTTATGATGAAAATTTTTCATCATAAATAGTCCATCCTTTTATATTTTTTAAATTACTGATTTAAGGGTAGTTATTTACGATAAAAATTTTTCATCATAAATAATCAATTATTTATGATGTAAATAATTTTTTTTTCATAAATAATCAATTATTTATGATAAAAATATTATTTATATCATAAATAATTGATTATTTATGATGAAGAATTTTTGTCGTAAATAGTCCATTCTTTTACATTTGTTTAAATTACTGATTTAAGAGTAGTTATTTATGATAAAAAATTTTCTTTATAAATAATTAATTATTTATGATGAAAGTCTTATTTGCATCATAAATAATTGATTATTTATGATTAAAAATTTTTATCATAAATAGTCTATCCTTTTATATTTTTTAAATTATTAATTTAAGGGCAATTATTTATGATAGAAACTTTTCATCATAAATAATTGATAATTTATGATAAAAATATTATTTATATCATAAATAATTGGTTATTTATAATAAAAAAATTTCATCATAAATAGTCCATCCTTATACTTTTTTCTAAATTACTGATTTATGAGCAGTTAGTTATGATGAAAATTTTTCATCTTAAATAATTAATTATTTATAATAAAAATATTATTTGCATCGTAAAAAATTAATTATGTACGAAGAAAAATTATTTTTATCATAAATAATTTATTATTTATGATAAAAATATTTTTTTCATCATAAATATTCTTATTAGTGATGTAATTTTTTTCATCATAAATAATTACGTCGCAAAAAATTAGTTTTCTTGTAGTGTTTGTCCCTTATTGAGCTGAACTTACATATGATGGATTTCTAGACGAAGTCCTTCACTTTAGCCTTGATGATACGCATGAGTGGCTCAGCTTCTATCTATTTGGTGGAGTAATCCACAATGATAAGCAAAAAATTTTATTGTCCTGATATTGTAGGAAACAGTCCAAGAATATCCATCCCCCACTGCATGAATAGTCAGAGCATGCTTATGGGGGTTAGTAATGCTGCCGATCATCACTGAATGTTGGCATTCCTTTATTATCGATCGCACCTCCTGACTAGATCGGTCACTTCTTGCTACATCGTCGGCTAGTAGTAGTCCTATCGAAGTAGCTTATAAGCTAGCAACCTTGCTCCTAGGTGGTTTCCTCATATCCCTTCGTATGTTTTCTATAATGCATAGTCAACCTCAAACGAGCGCAAGCACCTAAGGAGGGGTAAAGAGTATGATATTTTGTATAACATCCCTTTGTGGAGGACATAGCGAGGCGTCTGATTTCTTAACTTTCAAGCTTCTTTTGGATCTTTGGGCAGTGTGCCTTCTTTGAAATATTGGATTAATGGATCAATCCAGCTAGGCTCATGATCCACCTATAGCACAATCATAGGTTCTTCGATGCTGGGTTTCTAGACAACTTCGAAGAAAGTCATTTTGGGTAGTTCATTCTATGCCAAGGTTGCCAACTTGGATAGAAGGTCTACTCGAGAATTCTCTGCCCTTAGTATCTATTGGATGTTGAAGCTGATGAAGATCGAGGCCAAGTCTATTGCTTTCTGTAGGTATATCTTCATGTCTTCTTTCTGGGCTTCAAAATCTCCTCTGAGATATTTGACCACTAATTAAGAGTCACTACAGGCCTTGAGATGCTCTATCCCCAGCTCCTTAGCTATATTGAGTTCTGTGGTTAGAGCCTTGTACTCAGCTTCATTGTTGGTAGCTGAAAACTCAAAGCGTAAAGCATACTCTACAACATTTCCCTCTGGACTAGTGAGGATTAATTCGACGCTCGAACCAGAGGAATTTGATGATCCATCGACATAAATGGTCCAAGAATCTACTTCTGATGGATTTGCTTCAACTTCAAATGGATTCACTCTGACTTTGAAAGGGCCCACTTTTGATTGCTCGGGTTCGGTGGTTTCTAGGATTGTGCATTTCACTACAAAGTGTACCAATGCTTGAGCCTTGATTGAGGGTTTGGGCTGAAATTTAATGTCGAACTCAATAAGCTCGATTGCCCATTTTGCAATCCGATCCGAGGCATCGGATAGATGTAAGAAGCGATCATCCACCATCCACCATTTTTATGATGATCCATCAATCATGAGCAATTTAAAAATTAACCATGCATCAATGACACATGTCTCAAATTCTCAATTCTTGAGAAGATGTATCATCATCTTATTAATTTCTTGGATGATTCATGGATACTAAAGTACAATAATAAATAAAAAAATAATCTAATTTTATTAATTTAATAAGTCAAAATTATAAATTATATTCTTAGAGTATTTACAAGTGTCAGCCAATTTGACTTCTAGGGCATATATCTAACAATGAAGATTAGGAGAAAGAAGAACTTTCTTTTCTTCCTTAGACCCCATGCCATAAGAGAGGAAAAACTCCTCCAATATCCCATGCCCCGAAAGCTCATGCCCACAATTATTTTTCAGATTTTTCTCACATGAATCAACTTAATCCCATGCCCCTTTAAAACCTTTCTTTAATAGGCATGCCATACTAATTTAAGATAAGGTGGAATCCTTATCTGATAAGGCTTGGAAGGGGCATCCAACTCTTGGATGCCTCCTTTCTGGTGCATGAGATAGCTCACGCAAAGGGAATATGGGGCATGGGTTTCACGAAAAAACAAAGAAGGGGCATGTGGGGAAGTGGTTGAGTGTGGGGTTTGTTGGGCTCTGACAATAATAAAATAAAGGATCATGAAGAAGAGGGCTATCCACATAGCCCATCTTTTCAATAGAGTAAGGATTAGAACATAGTTTGCAACCAACTATGTTGGTGCATTGTAACAAGTCTAGGATGTGTTTGGATTGATATAGGAAAATTTCGTCACTTGATTGATCTGTTTGGATGTTAAAAAAGTATGACAATGAGCTCATATTCTTTATCTAAAATAAATTAACAAATTCGATGATGAGCTTGCAAAGAGTAATGTTATTATTGCTTGCCAGAATGATATCTTTGACAAAAAGGAGAAGATATAATGTAATGCTGGCATATGATATATCAATAGTGAAAGATTTGATTGTGAATTCAAAAATTTGAAAGAGATATAATATGATGGAAATATCTTACCTAATCAGTTGGGATTTGTTTGAGTGTGTATTAAATATTTATAGCATGTATAAAAGTGATTAGAAGAAAAAAATAAGGAGAATATTATAGTGCCAATTCAAAAGGAAAATTTGAACTTGAATCTGAGTAGAGAGAGTATGAGAAAAATAAAGAGACGATTACACCAATAATTTGAATTCAAAAATCGAATTTGAACAGAGATAATTAATTTAAGGTATGCTATCAAAATGCACATATCTTGCATCCAAGTCCACATAATCCAAACTCTAAACATGTCCTTCTTTATTAATGATAAAAATAAGTTCATTATGAGTTCAACATAGCTGCTCAAAAATAGCCAATACAAATTTACAATTGCAGATCCCGCCGAAGTGTTTATCCTATGGGCAGTATACCATTACTCCTATCCTAATAGGCGCCCACCTTTATTTTTAAGATTTATTTGTGCGAGTGATACTAGTTCAGCATTTATTTTTCTTCGATACATATTGAGCTCAACAAATTGTCTCCAAAGTGCATCTTTTGTTATCCTACCAAAAAAAAATGCATGCTCTATTTAAGCTTGGAATGGCAAACTTGAATAGCCATCTAATACAACCACCACTTCTTCTCCCACAGAACGTACAACGTGCTCTCAGCAAAAATAGCCATCAAAGCTTGGAAGTGGCAAGCTTGATGAGATCCTTCCTTAATATCTTCCCGGATGGATTCTTGGGAATGGCTGATACAAACGCCACCTTGCGAATCCTCTTGTAAGGAGCCACCTAAAAGTTTCACAATTGATAAGAATATTAAGAATATCACACTCGACTTTGCTAATAACAGCACCTCTTATTACTCCCAATCCATGGACTCACTCACCTGCTTTGCCAAAAACTCCATCACTCCAGTCTCGGACAAGTGTCTCCCAGCCTTCCTTACTATGTATGCCATTGGGTATTGGCCGACTTCTCTATCGGGGAACCTGCATCAAAATTCGTGTTTAGATTAGATTCGATGCAATCAGCAAAGTCCAATGAGATTTTAGAGGGAGAGAGAAAGGGGTGATTACGGGATCACGGCGGCATCGGTGATCGCAGGGTGGGTCAGCAATAGTGCCTCCAGCTCTGCGGGGGCCACCTACATGAGAAGTAACCATCATTCAATTATGATCGGACGTCTCAAATGAATACCATTATAAGTTCAGATCATATGGATGGACGGTACCTGGTAGCCCTTGTATTTGATGAGCTCCTTGATTCGGTCCACCACGAAGAGATGACCGTCCTCATCGATGTAGCAAAGATCTCCGGTCCTTAGCCAACCCTCAGCTGAGTCCAACATGGTGCTCGTCGCCTCTGGATTCTTGAAATAACCTAATTATTAATTAAACATGGACAATACCGGCATACCATTAGAAAAATTATTAGCAGCTTATCAACATTAAAGACGTACATTTTTCAGGACACCTTTTCTAGCATGCAGTCTCTCGACGAACTCGTAAGCATAAGAGCCTGTTGACCGACTCTTTAACTTAAGGTCCCTATCTTATTCACCACCGCGGTACGCCATGCATGGTCGAGAGAGAGTGAAAGTTCAAAAAATATAAGGACATATTGAATGAATATTAAAATAATGATCAAGAGAAGATTATTGTTAGATCACGGTCCACTAAGGGATCAATCAATAAGTTTCCTAACTTTTTACGATTTAGTATAAAAAACTAATTGTATATGATATGACTATAATTTAACAACAATATACACTGCTACCCACTTGTCACTTGCTTTATACAAACATATATAATAGAAAATCTTAAGAGTTGGTTCATTGATTTAACTACCATCTCATATCTAATCCTTTACAAAATTAATATGATGCTAATTCTTAGACATATATAGATCTTTTTCATATAATTAAAGATTTATTTGGATATTTCCACAAAAATATCTTATTGAAATCACATTTTCTAAGGATTTGTGACAATGCCGATCTATTAGCCTATTGCAAACCAAAAAAAAAGACTTCTTCTTTTCCTATGATTCGGACCGCATGCTGCTAGTTTGATATTAGCTACGTTCATATAGACTTTCTAATCAATACATCCAGTATAAAATCAGCCTAAATTCTGCTGAATTATCCAAACAACTTCAAATTATTTTTCTAATATAATCACATAATATGAAAGATTATCAAATAGATATAAATAGCAAATTTTAGATGCAAAGTGCTATCAGATTAAGTCCTTTCACAAAATATGGCGCAAGGAGTATATTCTCCATCAATAGGCTCCGATTACTAAATTACAGTTACAACAAAAGCTTGGAATATTTTTAATAAAATAAGAAAAAAAAAACAAGAAGAGCGGGTACGAGTTGTATCTTTCGTACCAAAGATGATCCACATTTTTTTTTAGACATCAACAGTTGGATCGCGCGCAAAAGAGTGATCGATCTTCTATTACAACGTCAACCATTGGCAGCCATTACGCGATCCAACGTCGGTGATTCATTCTTTCACGCGGAAGTGACAACCCGAACCCAAGGATGGAGAGGCTTTCCTTACCTTTCATGACGTAGGGACCTCGGATCCAGAGCTCGCCGGTGCGGTTCACCGGCAAGGGCATACCGGTGTCCGGATCCACGATCCTGGCCTCCGTGTTGGCCGACAGCAGCCCCGCCGTCCCGTACCGCCTGCTCTCCTCCGCCGAGTCCGTTGACGCCCCCATCCCCGTGCTCTCCGTCAGCCCATACGACTGCAAAATCTCCACCGCCGGATACTTCTCCCGGAACCCCTCGATCACCTCCCTCCCCAGCGGCGCACCGCCGGACAGGACCCGCCGGAGCCGCCCCAACGGCAGTGGCGCCGCCTGATTCAACATTGCCACCAGGATCGGCGGCACCAGAGGCAGGTACGTCGCCCCGTACTCCCCGACCGACCGGATCATCTCCCCCAACTCGAATCTGGACAAGATCACCACCGTTGATCCAGCTCCCAGCAGCCCCGTCGCGAATGCCGCCAGGCCGTAGATGTGGAACATCGGAACGGTGCAGATGAACGTCTCCAGCGCGCCGCCGCCCTCCTCCAGCTTGAGCCGGTTAAGGATGATCTGGACCATCGAGATCATATTCCGATGGGTCGCCACCACGCCTTTGCTGGTGCCGGTGGTTCCGGATGAGTACAGGAGCGTCGCCGTGTCGTCCTGGCTCACCAGCTCCTGATGGCGCCGGTGATTGGGCTCCATCGCCGTCAGTTCCTCGATCGTGTAGCGGATGCGGGTATCGTCGCCGGCGATCCGGCGGTCCTCGAGGAGGACGATGGGGAAATCGCGGTCGCGGGGGAGTTTTCCGGCGAGGGGCCGGGTCGCGAAAGCCAGGATCGGGTCGGAATCGGAGATTTGCTTGGCGATTTCTTGTTGGGTGTTTAGGGGATTAGTGGTGGTGAGGACGGCGCCGAGGGACATGACGGCGAGGGAGACGACGGGGAAGTGGATGGAGTTGGGGGAGAGGAGGAGGACGACCTGGCCCTTGCGGACGGAGAGGCGGGAGGAGAGGGCAGAGGAGAGGGCGGCGACGGAGCGCCAAAGAGCGGGGAAGGAGACGCGGCGGCCGGAGGCGGCGTCGATGAGGGCGGTGGTGCCGGAGTGGCGGCGGGAGGAGAGGAATGTGGTGACGTCGAGGTGGGGGTCGGAAGGGAGGGGGACGGGCTTGCGCTTGCTGTAGAAGATGGAGTTGGAGGGGCAGAAGCCGCTCCGAGGGTCCACCGGCAGTCCATCCGTTCGGTGTGCCATCGCCGGAAGCGGTTGATTTCCCTCTCGTTGCTCAAGCAGGGTGGGGAGGGGAGAGCAGTTTGGACTTTGGTGCTGGGTTTGGGTTTTAAAGTTGGAGCCGCCGTCGATCGGCACGTCAAATAAACTTCCAATTTTTATTTACCAAAACGGGAAGACGGGTCAGCGGTCAATACGTTTACATCAAACCAGCAACGCTGCCGCGCTGCCGTTTTTGAATTAATTCTGTAAAAAAAAATATAAAGTAATATCTGTCAAATAGTTATATGGTCGATTATTCTATTATTAGTTAATATATGTGTTGTGGGTAGTGCCTTCCACGTGGAAGACACGAGGACCTCAGATGCCGTCAACCCGATTTTCCGGTCAACCTACTTTGGATGATGCTTCAACGTGAATCTAGAGGAACATCTGATTCCTCATCAATCGCTAATCTTCTTTTGTCCGTCGAACCCTCATCAATCGCCGACCTCTTAAGGCTACTGATTTTTATTGAGTCATTGTTACGATGGTAATATAAATATCTCATATCATCTAATTCTACTTTAGAAATACCTCAAATTATTTGATCTACTTTAGAAATATCTCAGCTCAATTCTTATTTACAAACATAAAAAAATTATCATAATATCCTCTGAACTGATATTCAATCCATAGTAGCTGACCCGACCTGTTCTTTCTGTCAAATATCTCGGATGACATTCGTAACTCATAAATCGTCTCGGATAGGTGATTCATCTTATAGATTAACGGCAACACAGCTATAATTCAACCATGAATAAAATGTTCTCTATTCATCCTAAACTATCGACGATAGATAAGGTATTTTGATCACACTGATAACAACCTTTCCATTTGAAGAGCACCCAAAAATCTCTCCACGATGACATTGACGGTCCACAATTAACGAAATGGTGTAACAATCACGTAGAGCTTCCCTACAAATATCACAAACCCCGAGGATCCAATTAAGCAGGAAATTCCTCTCAGAGAATTCGTTGTTACTTGATCATTCTCCGCTGACTTGAGCATTGAAGGATCCTCGCCGAAGTCAAATCTTCTGGCCTGAATTTTATTTTGCAGGTCACTCTAGCACCTCCTGTAAGAAGCCGACCGCTCCGCTCCCGAAGCAAATCATTTTCAGCAACAACGGATAGAGGAAGGGCCAACTCATGGCTCCTAAAAAGACTTCATTACACCTCAATGATGTCACGGAAGTTGCTATCTCTCAGCAGGTAGATATGCGGATTGACGATCACGTTCAGCCTCCTATGGTGGAAACCTCCCCACCTATCCAGTCGGCTCATGTCACTATGGACTAGTTCAACCTTTTCCTCCAGTAGGTTCACTCTCTGACGGCCACCGTCCAGGCGGTCCAAACTATGATCACACCATCCTTAATGGCACCCCTACCAAATCAGGCTATCCCTGCACTGCCCTCAATGGTGCAGCTAATACCTCCTACGGCAGCCCCATTTGCACCTCGAGCAAAGGTGCCGCTTCAGCCACCAGCATCACTTCTGCAACATCAAGTCGAAGCTACTCAAGCACCTCCACAAAGTCCTAGGAGGAAGCAATCCCATCAGCGGTCTTTTAGTCCACAGTCAGGGCATGATTCTACTCCCGACCGTCGCTCTCCTCAGCAGTCCGAGGCCTATATTTGATCGAGAGTTAATAATCAAAATGAAGCTTCAAGAGTTCGATAAGAAGCTTAAAGCCTTAAATAAAGCATCTTCCTCTCGACCACTTGACGGACTTAGCGATGAGCCCCCCTTTGATGAGAAGATCTTGAAGGAGTTGCCGCCGTCAGGTTTCAAACTGCCTCAGCTTGAGACTTACGACAGGACCATCGATCTTGTTGATCACATTGAAACTTTTAAGATAGCTTTGCTCTTTCAAGGAGCATCAAATACTACTCTCTATCGAGCATTTCCAACAACTCTTAAAGAAGTAGCCCGACAATGATACTCTGATCTGAAATTTGGTTCGATACATTCTTTCAATGAACTAAGCCGGACTCTAGCGGTGTACTTTGTCAGCAGTCATAAACAGTAAAAGCGGTCCGACTATCTGTACACCATCCATCAGAGGAATAAAAAGTCGATCCGTAGCTATCTAAGTTGTTTCAATGTGGCAATTCTAAAAGTCCGTAATCTAGATTAATCGATCGTGATATCCGCTTTTATAAATGGACTATAGAAAAAAGATTTAAAACGATCATTAATAAAGTCCTATCTTAAGGACTATACTGATATACTGGAGCAAGCAAGAAAGTATACCGATATTGAAGAAGCCTTTGTTGAAGATACCCTTACCAACGTTATTCCGGCAGGGTTGATTAAGGAGCGCCTCTCCTAAAAAAGGGAGGCTTACCGATAGCGCTCCTGTTCTCTGCCTAAGAAATTTAAAGGTGGAGTTCCTTCCAAAATCATCGATCTCCAAGCCCTCAAAGAAAAGATCGACAGCGATCTCTGCCAAAGCATTTCCATAACTACATGCCTCTGAATACCACCCGACAAGAAGTTTTGATGCAGATCCAAGACCAGCTCCCCCAACCTCCAAGGATGAGGACTAATCCGAAGCATCGTGATCCGATGAGATTTTGCTTCTACCATCATGACCACGGTCATGACACTAAAGACTGCCACCTCCTCCATGATGCTATTGAAAAACTGATTCAGGAGGAAGGTTGGAATGCTTTGTTCATGGAAGGACTCCTATGGCGATCTCTGCCAAGAGCCCGGCAACCACCTCCTCAGCCTCAACACCAAATGCCAATGCCTACGCCGGAGGAGAGAGATCCGACAGTAGCTGAAGAGTGATGTCTCCATGGTAAGATTCATATGATCAGTGGGGGGTCGTCTAAGATGGAAGTAGTAAAGAAGCCAAAATGCGAGGATGGACTTTAAGAACCAATAACATGCACTGAGCAAGATGCAGAAGGTATACAACAATCGCATAATGATGCTGTGGTTGTCTTTTTAAATATTTCTGATTATAATATACACCGCATATTTGTTGATAATGGGAGCTTAGTTGATATTTTGTATTTTTTTGCTTTCTCCCTTATGGGACTTTCTCCCGATCGATTAACTCACTTTGATGTGCCGATCCAAGAATTTTTTGAAAGCTCCATAATCCTGGAGGAAATGATCAAGCTACCTGTAACTATGGATACCCCATCTCAGTAGGTGACCACATAGGTGGACTTCCTTATTATAAAGCTTCCCTCAGCCTATAACATCATCCTCGAAAGATCAAGTTTATGGAAGCTTAAGGCTATTATATCCAACTACCATCTCTTAGTAAAATTTTCAAAAATACATGGAGTGGGGAAGATCTAGGAAAACCAGACTGTCGCTAGATAATGTTTCGCTGTCAAGCTCCGAATAGAGAATCCGATGGAAAATCAACTCGAGCTCTCGATCGAGCTGGATGCACGAGATGATCCAACGAAAAATCGAGTTCAACCGTATGATGACCTCTAGGAGATCCCACTAAGGAAGGAGAATCCCCATCAAACTATGAAGATCGGATCCTATCTTGATCAGATAAGGAAATACCAGCTGATTGATCTTTTGCAGGCAAATGCAGATCTTTTTGCTTGGTCGACTGCTGATATGCTTAGAATCGATCTAGAGGTGATGGCTCATCATCTAAGAGTAGACCCGACCTATTGCCCAATTAAGCAAAAGAAGCGAAGCTTTGCTCTTGAATGCCAAAAAGCGATCACTGAAGTGTTGGACAAACTGATGAAAGCTGGTTTCATCAGAGAGATAATGTATCCTGACTGGCTGGCAAATATCGTTTTGGTAAAAAAGATGAATGAAAAGTGGCATATGTGTATTGACTTCACTAATCTAAATAAAACCTGCCCTAAAGAAGCAGCCCGACAATGATACTCCAATCTAAAATTTGATTTGATACATTCTTTCGATGAACTAAGCTGGTCTCTGGCAGTGTACTTTGTCAGCAATCATAAACAGCAGAAGTAGTCCGACTATCTGTACACCATCCATTAGAGGGATGGAAAGTCAATCCATAGCTATCTAAGTCGTTTCAATGCGGCAATCCTGAAAGTCTGAGATCTAGATCAATCGATCGTGATGTTCGCTTTTATAGATGGACTATAGAAAAAAGATCTAAAAAGATCGTTAATAAAGTCCTATCCTAAGGACTATACTGGTATACTAGAGTAAGCAAGAAAGTATACCAATATTGAAGAAGCCTTTCTTGAAGATACCCCTGCCAACATTATTCCGGCAGGATCGAATAAGGAGCACCTCCCTTCAAAAAGGGAGGCTTACTGACAACGCTCCTGTTCTCCGCCTAAGAAACTTAAAGATGGAGTTCCTTCCGAAATCGTCGATCTCCAAGCCCTCAAAGGAAAGATCGATAGCAGTCTTTGCCAAAGCATTTCCATAACTACACGCCTCTGAATTCCACTCGGCGAGAAGTTCTGATGCAAATCCAAGACCAGCTCCCCTAACCTCCAAGGATAAGGACTAACCTAGAGCATCATAATCTAACGAGGTTTTGCTTCTACCATCATGACCACGATCACGACACCAAAGACTGCCACTTCCTCTGTGACACTATTGAAAAACTGATTCAGGAGGAAGGCTGGAATGCTTTGTCCATGGAAGGACTCCTACGGCGATCTCTACCAAGAGCTCGGCAACCATCTCCTCAGCCTCAACACCAAATGTCAATACCCGCACCAAAGGAGAGAGATCCAACAATAGCTGAAGAACAACCTCTCCATGGTAAGATTCATATGATCACTGGGGGGTCATCTGAGATGGAAGCAGTAAAGAAGCCAAAATGCGAGGATCAACTTCAAGAACCAATAACATTCACTGAGCAAGATGCAGAAGGTATACAACAACTGCATAATGATGTTGTGGTTGTCTCTTTAAATATTGCTGATTACAATGTACACAGCATATTTGTTGATAATGAGAGCTCAGTTGATATTTTATATTTTTCTGCTTTCTCCCTTATGGGACTTTCTTTCGATCGATTAACTCACTTTGATGTGCCAATCCAAGAATTCTCTGGAAGCTTCATAATCCTGAAGGAAATGATCAAGCTACCTGTAACTATGGATACCCCACATCAACAGGTGACCATACAAGTGGACTTTCTTATTGTAAAGCTTCCCTCAGCCTATAACGCCATCCTCGAAAGATCAAGTTTATAGAAGCTTAAGGCTATTATATCCAACTACCACCTCTTGATAAAATTTTCAAAAATACATGAAGTGGGGAAGATCTAGGGAAACTAGACTGTCGCTAGATAATGTTTCGCTGTCAAGCTCCAAATAGAGAATCCGATGGAAAACCAACCTGAGCTTTCGATCAAGCTGGATGCACAAGATGATCCGACGAAAAATCAAGTTCAACCGTCTGATGACCTCCAGGAGATCCCACTAAGGAAGGAGAATCCCCATCAAACTGTGAAGATTGGATCCTATCTTGATCAGATAAGAAAATACCAACTGATTGATCTTTTACAGGCAAATGCAGATCTTTTTGCTTGGTCGACTGCTGATATGCCTAGAATCGATCTAGAGGTGATTGCTCATCATCTAAGAGTAGATCCGACCTATTGCCCAATTAAGCAAAAGAAGCGAAGCTTTGCTTCTGAACATCAGAGAGCGATCGCTGAGGAGTTGGACAAACTGATGAAGGTTGGTTTCATCAGAGAGGTAATGTATCATGACTAGCTTGCAAATATCATTCTGGTAAAAAAGACGAATGGAAAGTAGCATATGTGTATTGACTTCACTGATTTGAACAAAACCTGCCCTAAAGATAGTTATTCATTACCTCGGATCGACCAACTGATCGATGCCACTTCTAGACATGAGCTCCTCAGCTTCATGGATGCTTTCTCTGGTTACAATCAAATCCGGATGGCCCCAGAAGATGAGAAGAAAACAACCTTTATAACTGACCATGGACTTTACTATTACAGGATGATGCCCTTCGGGCTTAAAAATGCAGGAGCCATATATCAAAGGCTGGTCAGCAAAATCTTTAAAGATTAAATCGATAGAAATATGGAGGCCTATGTCAATGATATGTTGGTTAAGAGCTGAGCAATATCTGACCATGTGCAAGACCTCCGTGAGGCTTTTGACATACTTCGACGATATCAAATGAAACTAAATCCTATAAAGTGCACCTTCGGAGTCACCACCGATAAGTTCCTCGACTTTGTGATCTTCCACCAAAAAATTGAAGTAAATCCTAAGAAGATCAAGGCAATCTTAAAAATGTCACCACCAAAAACTATTAAAAAGGTACAATATCTGACTGGAAAAGTTGTCTTTCTTAACCATTTTATTTTCAGATCAGTTGAGAGATATCTCCCATTCTTTCAGACTCTCAAGCAGCCAATAAATTTTCAATGGATCCCAAAATGCCAAAAAGCTTTTGATGAGTTGAAAACATATCTCAGCTCTCCATCCCTACTCACTAAATCATTGTCGGATGAAGAGCTCCTTCTTTACTTAGCTGTTTCACTGATGGGGATCAGTGCAGTTCTCGTTCAAGAGGAGGGATGATAGGAACGCGATGTTGTCGTTAAGACACCGTGTTTATCAGTTTAATCCGACTTCTTAAAATAATTAAAAATGCATAGATAGTAGTGAGTCGGGTCGAATCCACAGGGAAGGTAGTATTTTAGATTTGAAATCTTTGATTTTTGAAAAGAAAAGAAGAAAAAAATTTGAATTTTTGGAATTAGGAGTGAAGTCAAAAAATTAAAAGTAAAAATTAAAAGATGCAGAAATTTAAATTTGGTACTAAGATCTATTAGTTAGATCTTAGCATCTACTTGCAATAAAATAAAAAGTAATAACTAAAGTGCAGAAATTAAATTGCAATAAAAATAAAAAGTAAAAAATTAAAATGCAAAAATAAAATTTTTATTAATTAAAATTTTAGAATTTAAATACATAAAATTTAAAAAGAAAAGAAAATAAAATAAAATAGCCTGATCTCTGATCTTGGATCGGCATTGGCAGAAAGATGGTGTAGAAGCTCGGCTCTTCTTCTCGGCATCCGTTGCTTCGAAGCAGCCTTTAACCCATAGCCTGGCTTCGCCCTATACCAAAGCTTCACCTTGATCGGAGATGTTGATTTCTGGAGGCCTAGGGTCCTTTTTATAGTGCTAGGAGGGCTGGATATTTTTTTCTAAAGGCAATATGGGACTAATTGCCTTTGTAATCATAAAAATCTGAATAAAATTTGAATAAAAATAACTCTGTTATAATCTCTGGTAAATCTGGTAAAATTTGGCTATTCGATAGAAATCCAACGGTTCAAAAATCATCAAAATCGGATGCCTATCAACCCAGATCAGGTCAGATTAAATTCTGACCGTCCGATCGCGCTTGATCGAGGAAATCTGGCCGCAAATCGCGCTTCAGGAGTCCTGATCACCGTCGGGAGCGTTCTGGACCATTGGATCGAAGCTGGAATCAGGCGCTGCCATCCGATGGTGATCCGAGTGAAATTGGCAACCGAAAAAAATGCTGACCGTCCGATCTTAACCGCAATCAACCGCAGCCGTCCGATCGCGCAATCACTGTTCCCATGGACCGCGTAGACCGGCCGCACCGCACACCGCAACCAATCAACGCTTCTATCACCGAGTGAAATGACTAGATTGCCCTATGAGCCGCGATAAATTTCTGTAGACCCTTTAAGGGTCTAGGTCCACCACGTGGCAGGCTCTGATTCGCCGAATTTTGCTGAGCTGGCGGTCCACGCCTGGATCGTAGACCGGCTGATGGCTTCAATGGCTGAGTCGGCTTTGATGGCTTGGCTTGGCTTGGTGGCTCGGCTTGGCTTGGTCGCTCGGCTTGCGGAGCCGGCTGAGCCATTTTTTTTTTTATTTAATTTTTATTTATTTTATATTTTTAAAAATTCATATCTTTTCCTATTTTAGCTCCATTTTTCTTGAAATTTATTTTGTTGTGATCAAAAAAATGAGCTCTTTCTATTGATAATAAAATTTTATTTTTTAATTTTATTATTATTTTTATTATTTTTTAATTAATTTTTTAATTAATAAAAATATGAATTTTTCAAAAATTATATATAAATTGATTGATAATTCTTAAAAATTAATATAAATTAATTAATAAATTAATACTTTTATTGGTGAATTTATGATGCTTATCACACCCCCCAACTTAAGCTTTGCTCGTCCTCGAGTAAAGAAAGAATTTAGTTTTAAATATCTTTTAACTTTAGAGTTTCGAATTTTACCTAAGCAATTTTCAAAATGGCCATTGATATTCAGTAGAGCTTAAATGAGACATATCATTGGGGTATTAATACTTATCAATAGAAAAATTAAGTAAAGAATAATAAATTTTTCAGAACTTTTTCTAAATTATTCCACTTTTATCTCTGATTTGTCTAAACTTTCATATAGGCAGGTGTATTGCTACTTCCATCCTTCATTTATTGATTTTTATTTTTACATTGCCCACTTTTTGATGCGAATATCATTGCTTACTTAGGCAACGGGACCCGGATTACTCGGTGGAAAAAATCATTTTTTTTTTTTTTTAACGTTGTACCACTATTGAGTGTCTTAACTCCTTAAGCTTTCTATTTGATCCATGTAGCGAGTCTTGGGCCAATGACTCCCAAACCAGTTGGCTTTAGGGCACTAGGTATAGAATACCCCTCGGGCTTACTAGCTCGAATCAAATAGGCTACGAGTTAAGACTAGCTTTACAACGAGCTTCTTTGCCCTTCCCACCTTTTGATGCGAAACTCAATGCTTGCTTAGGCAAAGAGGCCCGGTTACTCAGTGAGAAGTACTTGGAAACTATTTTATTAAAATAAATTTTTATATGAAGAAACGTATAGTTACCCTACACAAGCCTATAAAAAGTAGACTTTTCTTTGATGCTAGTAGAAATAATTAGAAATGCTCCAAGAAAAAAATTTTATGTTCTAGACTTAACTCTTTATTGAATTTTCTTAATACTTGATTCCTCAATATCTCATAGATTCTCTAATCTGTGCATCAATTTTTTTTTTAAAAATGCTTAGTTTTAATTCGATTCTTAAGCATAATCAAGTATCTAAATACTAAATACTAACTTTTTTTGAGGACTTAAAATTTTAAAATTTTTTTATTTTTCTCTCCCCCCAACTTAATCGACATTGTCCTCAATGGAGAAGAAAAAATAAAGGATGTAATAAAGAACATGAAAGAATACACCTAACTCAGTATATATATATATATATATTTATTTTTTTGGTCCAGCACATGCCTTTGAAAATTTGAGCTCTCCCTCCAACTTATTCAAATTATCCTAAAAAAAAATAAACTAAAAAGATAAATTAGATAAAAACTAAATATTGGGTTGCCTCCCAACAAGCGCTAAGTTTACCGTCTTCAGCCAGACACAATGCAGCTCACTATCCTGTGTCGAATATTGGATTGACAAATTCCAATGGTTTTGGATTGCCAATCTCAGAAAGTTGATTTTTAATCCCATTATTGATATAATTCTTTGTTAATTTTAGGGATATAATTTATGATTCCATTCTCAGACCCATGTTTATTAAGAATTTCTCCTATTTGTTTTTCTAAAATGCTCATGAATGGAGTTTTAGGAGTTAAGTTTGATTCAATGGGTGCTGGAATGGTGACTAAAGGCGGTTTTAATTCTGGAGGTAAATTAATGTGATCCTTGCTTAAACAACTCCATTGATATTTCATTACATGCCTTTTGATTTTTATAAGAAGAACCAGCTTCTAGGGTTGAAGGGAATAGGACATTAGGTTTATAAGTCTCGGGTAAATCATCTATTCTCTTTTTCCCTTATTTCTATCTCATTTAAACTGGAACTAGCATCAGTACTAATTCTTGGCTTCGGGTTCTTCTATGTGGTTAGTCTCAGTACTAACCAGTTCCTCTAAATTTTTATTTTGGCTAGCATCAGTACTAGCCTCTCTCACCTGGATCTTGGTATGGGTCCATAAGAATCCTATAGCTTTTAAGTTCAGGAATTACTTTGGTATTCTCAAATTGGAGATTCTTAGATGAAACATTAGATTGATAATTTAATCCAGGTGGTTGGTGGTCATTAGGTGGGTTGTTTGAAATTGGTAGGTTCGGTAGTTGATCTAGTTCTCTCCTCATGTTAGACTCAACTAATTATCCTATTTGAGCTTCTAGTCTGGCGATAGATTGCTGTTGAGTTAGAATTAATTGTTGAAGTTGGTTAAATCTATCATCAGCTAGATTGGTCTGTTGAGGAGGTGGGTATGAAGGCTGATTATAATATGATGGCTGGTTAAACTGACTAGGCTGACCATTATTATAGGCATAATTTTGATATTGGGATCTATTTTGATAATTTTGCTCAAGTGAAATTTGGGTCTGAGCCTGAGTCTGTTGGGATGTCCAAGAAAAATTAAAGTTACTCCAATCTGAATTATATGAATTTGAAAATGGGATCATTAATCAATTTGGAGTATCCTTGAGTAGCTTGAACTTGTTCTTGGATAAAATATGGAAAACTGTGCAGTCATAGGACATTCACTTACATGATGGGTTGGACTAGCACAGATTGAATAATTCTCCTGATAATTAGAAGATGATGTGAATTGTGCAGGAGATTGTTGACCTAGGGTTAGGAGTTGATCTATTTTCTGAGCAAGAAGGTCAACTTTATCTAATTTTTGGACTATTAGATTCATATTAGCCATTTGATTATTATGTTTAATGTGAATCAACCATTCAATTAAGTTCAACTAAATCAGAAAAAGCGATTTCCTACCATGCATGTATTAGTGTAACCCTAATGTATGGTTCAAAAAAAATTTAGAATTTATTTTTTTTATTATTTTATTATTTTATTATATTAAAAATTAATTTTTTTATTTATTAATTTTAATTTAATTTAATTTAATTTAATTATTATTTTTAATATTTTTTTAGTTAGTTTAATTTAATTTTTATTTTATTTTATTTTATTTTATTTTTAGAGGAGTAAGAAGAAGAAAGAAAGAAGAGTTCTAAAGAAGAGGTCCTAAGGAGTCCTAGAATTAAGAAGAAAGAGAAGAATTAGGTTTAATTAGGTTTGATGTTGGTTAGCAATCAAGTTGGTCAATCAATCCTGACTAAGGGTTATCCTAGATCTAGACAGCTCCTAACTGCCAAGGTCACCTTCAAGCCCTCCAAGTGTAGGATTAGCCAATCAACTAGCCAGGTAAGTGTAAGGTCGGTGGGAGTCCCCCCGTTGCTTGCCTTAGACACCAATTGTGCTTGGCCAGGTAAGCGAACGGAACCAATTAGAAACCACCTTCCTTCGGGCGCAGTCGTCCCTGAACCACTTTCCTAGACACCAGTCAAATTGACTTATCCTAACCCAGTTCAACTCTTAGGATTCCTTGTCCTATTGAGCTCGAGTTCCTAGGGTTGATGTCTAATTGATTTTAATTTAAAGGTTTAGGTCAATGCAGGATGTTGGTTGGTTGTTTGTGGGCTAAGGAAGGGTGATCAAATCCCCACCTTATCTTGTTTAATTGGGTTGTGCCCTTAATTTGATTTAATATGAATATGCACAAAAAAAAAAAAAAATTCAATCAAAGGGTTCTATGCAATTTAAACTAGATGCATGTAACTAATTGTATTCTGAAAGGCTTACCTTGCCTCCAGCAATCACCAAAAAAATAAAAATAAAAATAAAGATAAAAATAAAACTAATATGATGCATGCTCTAAGCAGTTAGGATTTCTAATCTTATCATGAGGCTTTTAATTAGGTTTAAATGAATATTTTTTTAAATTAATTTAAAAATAAAATAAATAAATAAATAAATAAAAAGAAAAGAGGACTAGGGTTAGGATTGATCTCACCAAAATTTGATGCTTTCTTCGTTTTCTCTTTTTTTTTTTTTCTACAAAATAAATAAAAAAAATTAGTAAGCAATATTAAAAAAATATAATTAATTTATAAAAAAAAATCAAAGAAATCAAAGAAAAAAAATAGCATCTATTCCTTCCCCGGCAACGGTGCCAAAAACTTGATAGGAACGCGATGTTGTCGTTAAGACACCGTGTTTATCAGTTTAATCCGACTTCTTAAAATCATTGAAAATGCGTAGATAGTAGTGAGTCGGGTCGAATCCACAGGGAAGGTAGTATTTTTAGATTTGAAATCTTTGATTTTTGAAAAGAAAAGAAGAAAAGAATTTGAGTTTTTGGAATCAAAAGTGAAGTCGGAAAATTAAAAGTAAAAATTAAAAGGTGCAGAAATTTAAACTTGGTACTAAGATCTATTAGTTAGATCTTAGCATCTACTTGCAATAAAATAAAAAGTAATAATTAAAGTATGCAGAAATTAAATTACAATAAAAATAAAAAGCAAGAAATTAAAATGCAAAAATAAAATTTTTATTAATTAAAATTTTAGAATTTAAATACATAAAATTTAAAAAGAAAAGAAATAAAATAAAATAGCCTGATCTCTGATCTTGGATCGGCATTGGCAGAAAGATGGTGTAGAAGCTCGGCTCTTCTTCTCGGCACCCGTTGCTTCGAAGCAGCCTTTAACCCATAGCCTGGCTTCGCCCTGTACCAAAGCTTCACCTTGATCGGAGATGTTGATTTCTGGAGGCCTGGGGTCCTTTTTATAGAGCTAGGAGGGCTGGATATTTTTTTCTAAAGGCAATATGGGACTAATTGCCTTTGTAATCATCAAAATCTGAATAAAATTTGAATTCAAAATAGCTCTGATATGACTCTGATAAATCTGATAAAATCCAGCCATTCAATAGGAATCCAACGGTCCAAAAATCATCAAAATCGGATGCAGATCAACTCAGATCGGGTCGGATTAAATTCTGGCCGTCCGATCGCGCTTCATCGAGGAAATCTGGCCGCAAATCGTGCTTCGGGAGTCCTGATCACCGTCGGGAGCATTCTGGACCGTCGGATCGAAGCTGGAATCAGGCGCTGCCGTCCGATGGTGATCCGAGTGAAATTGGCAATCGAAAAAAAATGCTGACCGTCCGATCTTAACCGCAATCAACCGCAGCCGTCCGATCGCGCAATCACTGTTCCCATGGACCGCGTAGACCGGCCGCACCGCACACCGCAACCAATCAACGCTTCTGTCACCGAGTGAAATGACCAGATTGCCCTGTGAGCCGCGATAAATTTCTGTAGACCCTTTAAGGGTCTAGGTCCACCACGTGGCAAGGCTCTGATTCGCCGGATTTTGCTGAGCTGGCGGTCCACGCCTGGATCGTAGACCGGCTGATGGCTTCAACGGCTGAGTCGGCTTTGATGGCTTGGCTTGGCTTGGTGGCTCGGCTTGGCTTGGTGGCTCGGCTTGCGGAGCCGGCTGAGCCGTTTTCTTTTTTTTATTTAATTTTTATTTATTTTATATTTTTAAAAATTCATATCTTTTCCATTTTAGCTCCATTTTTCTTAAAATTTATTTCGTTGTGATCAAAAAAATGAGCTCTTTCTATTGATAGTAAAATTTTATTTTTTAATTTTTATTATTTTTTTATTATTTTTTAATTAATTTTTTAATTAATAAAAATATGAATTTTTTAAAAATTATATATAAATTGATTGATAATTCTTAAAAATTAATATAAATTAATTAATAAATTAATACTTTTATTGGTGAATTTATGATGCTTATCAAGGGACGAGTTCAAAAGCCCATATACTACATCAGCAAGGTTCTTCATGATGCGGAAATCAGATATGCTAAGTTGAAAAAATTGGTCTTCATACTCATTATCGCTGCAAGGAAGCTTTGACCATATTTCAAGGCTTACACCATGATAGTACTTATGGATCAGCCTTTGAAGATGGTCCTACACCGACCAGATTCATCGGATCGGATAGCAAAATGGGCATTAGAGCTCTCAGAATTAGACATTCAGTATCGACCAAGGCCATCAATTAAAGCTCAAATCCTGATCGATTTCATTCTCGAATGTACTATACCGAATGAGGAGTCCCTAGAAGAAAACCCTATGAGTAGACCTGAAAACCCCATGAGCTCGAAGAATGACAAAAACTTGAGATTAAATCTGGAGGAACTGTGGATCCTACACATCGATGGCTCTTCGAACTCAATAGGGTCGGGTGCTAGGCTCATTCTATCCAGTTTGGAAGGAGACATGGCAGCGTACACTTTCCGCTTTGAGTTCTCAACTACTAATAACGAGGTGGAATATAAAGCCCTTATCGCTGGATTGAAAATCGCTTAGCAAATCAGGGCTCAATGCCTGAAGATATTCAATGACTCTCAATTGGTGGTGGGGCAGATAAAAGAAGAATATGAGGCTCAAGAAGAAAACATAAAAAAATACATCCAAAAAGTAAAAGACTTGATCTTATGCTTCAGATATTTTGACATCCAACAGATCCTCAGGATGCAAAATGTCAAGACTGATGCTTTATCAAAGCTCGCATCCTTGCTGCTCGTCGACCTGAGTAAAGAAATCTACTTTTAGGTCCTGAAAGCTTCGAGCTTAGAAGAGCCTGCCACTGTTCAGCAGATCAATGGAGAATCTAGCTAGATGGATCTTATCTTGAAATACTTGGAAATAGGAGAAATACCACTAGATCGAAAAGAAGCTCAAAAAATCAAGAATCAGGCCGCTAGATATGTGTTACTTGATAATGATCTATACAAGCGGTCTTTTTTTCTACCTCTCCTAAAATGTCTACATCTCTCAGAAGCTGATTATGCCATGCAGGAGGTTCATGAAGGAATTTGCAAGAGTCACCTAGGGGGTCGATCATTATCACATAAGATCCTTCGGCAAGAATATTACTGACCGACAATGCAGGAGGATGCTCAAAATTTCGTCAGGAGATGTGAGCAATGCCAATGTAATGATTGAATTCAGCGCTAGCTCACAGCTCTTCTGACTTCTATTGAATCTTCCTGGCCATTTGCCTAATGGAGATTGAACATCTTAGGCCCGTTTCCTCGAGCTTCAAGCCAGCGAAAATTCCTATTAGTGGTAATCAACTACTTCACAAAGTGGGTAGAAGTTGAGCCATTGGCCCAAATTATAGAAACAAAGGTCTAGAATTTCATCTTGAAATCGATCATCTGCCGTTATGGATACCTAAAATATTGATCTCAAACAATGGAAGGAAGTTTAGCGATTTTTGACTTAAAGAATTCTGTGAAGACCACGGGATCGAGCAACGTTTCACTTTGGTAGGCCACCCATAAGCAAATGGATAAGTAGAGGTCACCAACAAAATCCTCCTTCAAGACCTCAAATCTAGACTGGATTGGACTGGGAGGTCCTGGGCTGAAGAACTCTACCATGTTCTATGGGCCTATCGAACAACCCAAAGAGTTTTGACAGGCAAAATGCCTTTCAATTTGGCGGTTGGCATAGAAGCAATCAAACCCATAGAATTTAGGCTTCCTTCCATTAGAGTTGAAGAATACAGTGAGGACACTAATCCCATTTGGCTCGGGGCCAACCTTGATCTAATTGAGGAGACCAGGAAGCGAGTTACGGTGAGAATGGCCGCATATCGATAGAAGGTGGCAAGATATTACAATACTAGGGTCAAAGCCAAAGAGTTTTGAGTTGGCGATCTCATCCTTCAGAGAGCTGAAGATTTCAAGCCAATTGAACAAGAAAAGTTCTCACCTAACTGGGAAGGTCCCTACCAGGTCGATGAAGTAGTGCGATCAGGAACTTATCAAACAACTCGATGGGACCCCACTCCCTAGGCCATGGAATTCAACTAATCTCCATATGTATTATCAGTAAAATAAATGAATGAATAAATTTTCAAGTTTACTCTCTTGCTTTTATTAAGGGATGTATGCACAGCCAGCAGACTGAAAATGAAGTCAATCTAAATTTTTTTTTTTATCACGATAACTCACAACGAGTTCCTCAAATCGGAACCGCTTCAACCAAAAAATTTCTTTGATCGGGATAACTCACAGTGGATTTCTTAGATTGAAACCACTTTAGTCTAAAAATTTTTTTGATCGAGATAACTCATAGTGAGTTTCTTAGATCGAAATCACTTCAACCAAAAAATTTCTTTGATCGGGATAACTCACAGCAAGTTTCTCAGATCGAAATCACTTCAGTCTAAAATTTTTTTTGATCGGGATAACTCACAGTGAATTTCTTAGATCGAAATTGCTTCAGTCTAAAAATCTTTTTATTTGGGATAATTCACAGCGAGTTCCTCAGATCGAAACTGCTTCAATCTAAAAGTCCCTTTGATCGAGATAACATACGAAAAACATAAGATTGTAATAAGATGCAACTGAAGGAAGACAAAAAAAAAGTATTTTATTTTATACAAGAAGAATTTTTACAAGAATAATAACCTAGTTACTTTTACAAAGGACAACAGTAAATATTATAGCTGAAGTTACGAAATTAAGACTCCAATATAAAGACACACGACCAGGAAGCCTGAAAAAGCAAAAGCCGTTGATGTACGAAAGTAGTCCCTCTCAAGACCAGAGGCTTTGGGATCCGATAAAGGATGCCCAGGTCAAGGGGGTGCAAGATCCAAGATGATGGACGTCCCGTCGAAGCCAAAACTAGGAATTCTTGGAGTCCATCTCTTGGTGACTTGGAATCGAGAGATCTTCCACCCACTTGGATACGCGCTCCTCCCTACTGTGAAGGTGGCACAACCTCAAATGCCACCAATAGAGCTGCAAGCCAGAAGCTTGAAGACCAACTCTGCGCAACTTTAGAACAAAGAACTCCTCCATCGATTGCAAATGCATGCATGATAGATAATCCGAGAAAAGCACTATTGAAATGCATCAAAGTACCCCATCGATGTCCCAAGAACCATAGTTTTTTAGGACACAATGGCTGAGGGAGCCTTTGAGGCATAAGATGCAAACTTCAGACGTCCCCGATGGTAGCTCAACTTCTTCCTGCTCCCTATAAGGATGGCACAACCTCTTGTCCCTTTGAGAAAGTCATGAAATCCTGCCCTCTCAGGACAAGAAAATCATGACAAAGCTCTTAGGGCCGAGTGAAGAACCATCTCCTACAAGCGAAGTAGGATGACAAAGGTCTCAAGATCGAGAATGGAGGCACCCTGACGACAAAGCATCCATCATTGGCACTCCAAATTGATCAAAGTTGACCAATGCTCGTTCACCCCTTTGGTCGGACGGATGTTGCCATCAAGAAAAAAACAACCCTCGTCCTTCTTTAGGAGATGAAACCATCTTAGAGACATTTTGTAGGGCGATGTGGAATGCCATAGATGCAAAAATTAGCAAGCAAGATGCTGCTATAAATAGGCAAGCTTGTCATAATTACAAACATCAAATCATGCCACGTGTAAGTCGAGGGTTGGCCATCTTTGCCACCCCATGACTAAGTATCAAATTTTGAGCAAAACTTATGGTTACGTTGCTTCTAAAATCGTGCGCATTCAATTACGTGCAAGAAAAATAAGTACACTCCATCAAAGGCATGCACGAAAAGCAAGAAGATCAGTTCATAGATATTTGAATAAAAAATATAAAGAACAAAATCCCTCGAGCCAAGGAAGCAATTCCTCAGATCAGAGCAAAACAAAAGAATAGAGCAGGAGGAGAAAACAACAAAACAAAAAAGAAAAGCTTTATTCATATTTTGTTTTTACAGAGATTTTTGATGCGCTAAAATGTACCAATGGTTCAAGGCATATCTTCTATCGGGGGCACATCCAGGAAGCTCAAATCTAATCCCGGGTATCTTGAGGCTATCTCCTCACGAATGATGTGCTTTCCTTCATCATAGGCATCTAATGAAAATGAGGCTTTCTCCTCTCTAAATTCCTCCAACGCTTAAAAATCATCAATAGCCTTCGAGGCTTTCTCCTCTACCATTTTCGCTAAGAGTAGAGCTTCAGCTTTGGATGCTTCGGCTTTGGTGACTCGAGCTCTCAACTCCTAAACCTTAGCCTCCAAAACCTTGTTGATGCCAAGTAGCCGGATGTTCTCTTCTACAGACTTCTTCAGCACCATCTCGCCATCCTAAACCTTCTTCTCGATAACTTCAGCTCTATCAGAAGTTCCCCAACTATTTTCAATAGTTCATCCTTGGCTTTTTTGAGTATTGTGGATTCAATTTCAAACCTCACTACCCTATTCGAAAGATCAATGGTGTTCTCTATGAACCCATTTAGATAGTGGGCAAGCTGTCAAAGTGTTTCACGAAATTCGTAAGAAATAATCTTTGAAATGAAGAAATGAAAATAGAAGAACATAGTCGGTGTCATTGACTTACCCAAACAAAATAGTCCAAAGCTTTCCGCCTCCTCATCTTTAGAGGTTCAAGTAGTAGTTTGGATGCCTCACCAAGAAAAAGAAAAGATATACAAGGATGCCGTCAGAAACTCCTCGACGATCCACCTTGGAAAAATTCTCCTCCATCTTCCAATTTGTCTTTCTACACGTATGGATCCACCTTATCCTTTCTGGTGGCGATGTCAGATGCATTTGTGAACTCGCCAAGACAAACACAAATTATGGATTGCAAGTTGACATTCAATTGATCTGTACGTAGAAGCTCAGCAGTACCCTCAGGAAAGGGAGGCAAGGCCATTTTCTTGCATTCATTAAAGCCTGCATAAAAACCCATCTTACAGGCCTTGATGACAAAGTCGGTTCCGGCCATCCTCAACTGCTCGTTGCCTGAGATTCAGCTAAAGGTTCCTGAGTCACGGGTCCGCCTCTGGATGAGGAGATTTGAGACCTCCGGGATGCCTCTCCTATACGATGATCCTTGCTAGAAGACCTAGGCCTCTTACTTGATCAGCTCTTGGACTCTTGAGGGAGAAGAGTTTCTGATGAAGATCCGTCCCTCTCCACGAGTGTCCTTTTCAAGCATCTAATGATGTCGTGTGCTCGATGACAATCCCAATCAGCTTCGAATCTTTGCTTCTTAAGGACCTCGATCCTACGGCAAACTCTATTTAACTCATCATCTCACCGATCGAATACCTTCTGAGCTTCAGAAAGAGCTTTTTTAGAGTAGTCAATTTTTTTAATTAGATCGGCATTGACAGCCTTCTCCTACTCAAAATAATATTTGAATTTTTTGAGCTCCCCTCTCGCTTTCATAAGTTCTAAAGGCAAAAACCCAGAAGCAGCCCTGGCAAAATTCACCAAATAATAGCTAATTGAAGCCAAGGATTTGAAGGCACCCGCTACTTGATGATGAATATCTTCTCCCTCTAAAGCCAACCTATCCACAGGAGTGAGCTACCTCCTCAAAAAATCAGCGGTGACTCTCTAGTTGTTCATAGTAGGAAAAGAAAGAGGAGCTGATGGTGCCATCTCTGCTTGAACCTTTATTGGAGGGATATTAGAAGTAGGAATTTCTATCCTTTGTGGTTTGACAGTCTCAACCGCTCCAGCCACTCTAAGTGAACCGACTGCCTCTACGACTTCTTCTATCCCTTTGGGGAGATCCGCCCCTGTCTTCATGATGACACACACCAAGGACGTAGTAGGGACAACTTTCATGGAAGTTCCTGTCATTGGTTCTACCGCCACCTCTACATCTTCCCTCATCGAATCCCCTGGCTCGACCTTATCATTGCCTACTGAATTTTGTGGGTTACTCATTAACGAGATCTCATCTCTTTCTACATCATTCAAGATAGGAAGAGAATCTGTTAAGAGAGCGACATTTGGGACTTCAGCAAAAGAGCTTCTAGAAGCTTGAGGCTGGGTAGATGAAATCTTAGCCCACAGCCTTTGAGTCGATAATCTTTTTAGCGTCTCCATTATTAAAGGATCCATCTAGTCCTAAAAGCCTAGCGAGATAACTCTAGAAGAAGGGATGCATGAGATAGAGGATTTCATATTCAAAAATGTCCTTTCCCTCTCACTCACCCTCTACATGCATTTAAAAAGAGGAAGGTGAAGACAAACGGTCACCTATTCTAAATTATCTTCTCCTAATGAATCGACAGATAGATGGACCCTTTGACTGTAACCACCCTCACCCCTCAAGGGATGATGTCATCGATAATTAAATATCAGAACACATTTATGAATAAGAGAGCAGATCATCCAATCTGAAGTGTCATCTAGAAATAGTTCTTTCGTCTGATTCTCATACTCAGCACTAGGAGGATAGTATTATGGTGGTAATGTAAATATCTTAGATCATCGATCTACTTTAGAAACATCTCAGATCATCTGATCTACTTTAGAAATATCTCAGATCGCCTGATCTACTTTAGAAATATCTCAGTTCTGTTCCTATCTACAAACATCCTGGGGTCAATAAAATTACCATAATGCCCTCTGAACTGGTGTCCAATCCCTAGTAGCTGACCCGACCTGTTCTTTCTATCAAACACCTCGGATGACATTTGTAACTCATAAATCATCTCAGATAGGTGATTCATCTTATGGATTAATGGCAACATAGTTGTAATCCAACTATGAATAAACTGTTCTCCATTCGTCCTAAACTATTGATGATAGATAAGGCATTTTGATCACACTGATAATAATCTTTTCATTTGAAGAACGTCCAAAAATCTCATCATGACAACATTGGTAGTCCAAAATTAACGAAATGGCATAACAATCACATAGAGCTTCTCTACAAATATCACAAACTCCAAGAATCCAGGTAAGCAAGAAATCTCTCTCAGAGAACCCATTATTGCTTGATAGTTCTATGCTAACTTGAGCATCAAAGGATCCTTGCTAGAGTCAAATTCTCTAGCACAGACTTTGTTTTGCAAGTCACTCAAGTACTTCCTATGAGAAGCCGACCGCTCTGCTCCCGAAGCAAATCATTTTCAGCAACAACAGCCGACGATCATTCTTCAGCTATCAATCTTAACTATTAGCCAAACTGTCTACCAATCCAAAGTCCTCTAGTCAAATCCGATTCGATCTAAAAGTCCCATATCTCTTCCAAAATTTGATTGTCGCTTTGCAATAGCTAGCCACAATCCAAATAAATCAGCCATAACTGCCTAATTCCAAGAATCTTGACCATCAATTCAACTGCATTACGCCCGAACCAACCAAAATAAACTCAAATAATGCATCACGAGTGACTCCCACCTTTGTTTATAAATAAAGCTCTCAAAGGGATCCTCAAGTATGTACTCTTTCTCTGTTACATGCTCCTTCTTTACTATTCTAGAATTCTAACTTAAGCATTAGTGGATCCCCACCAAAGCCAACTCCAATCAGGACTTGTTTTGCAAGTTTTGCTGCAGAGACATCGCAGTTGCCACCCAACTCCAGCCACTCCGACTAGGATCGAAATTCTGTAGCAATAGATTGGTACTAGAGAAATGGTCCAGGCTCGCTTTTGGGAATGAACTCGAGATCAAACACCATGGACCATGCAAAGGAACATCCTCCTGCTGTTCTAATGCCACCACTTATGGCCAACCACCAAACATAGAGGCCACTTTCAAATAGAAGCATAGAAAAACTAGCAGGCTCCCACCGATACTAGAGGATCGTGAGAAAGGTTAGTAGCACTCCACGACACCACCACGACGTTGGAGATCTAGAACTGCTTAAAATTGCCAACCTAGGAGCCCATATGAGAGAGCACGATGAATGTCACCACTAAGGAGATTCACCAGCTACATCTTGCTGAATGCTTTTAGAACCCAAGTACTAATGAAAATAAAGGAGCAGCTTCCTAGGATGAGTAGGATGCAATCCTAGCCAAGTTAGCATAATCCCAATAAATATTGCCTTTACTACCATCACTACTACAAAATGGGACTACGACAGTAGTTCGTAACCACTGCTATAGCCTAGAAAATTATTTTCATAGTCTATGATAATAGTTCATTAATCGCTGTCACTGTGGTCATCGCCGTAAGTCTATGATAGTAGTTTTTATAGCAGTTATATTAACCGTTGCCATGGATTTATATGATAGCAATTTTATAACCGCTGCCATAGAAGCTATAGCAGTAGTTCCTAAAACTGCTGCCATAGGTTATCATAGGTCTAATGCAGTGGTTGGCATATGATCTATGGCAGCGGTTGGCACGTCTACGACAGCGATTTTACAATCGCTGCCATAGATTTTGAATAATAAAAAAATATAATTTTTTTAATTTTTACTTTTTTACCTGATAAATGTAGTTCAATATATAACACAAGAAAATATTATAAATATAATAATATTCTTGAAATGCTTAAATTTTATTACTGAATAAAATTTATTATAATATTTTTTTAAAAAATATGCATCAAAAGTCTACATTTAAGTCATCATCATCAGAAAAAGATGGAGCATGAGCTGGAGGAGTTGGAGCTAGAGGGACTGGAGCAAGAATGCTGATCAACATATCCTTAAGGTCCATGAAGTTAGCTCCAAAATGAATGCTAAGCCTCGTCACCATAGCGATCATGAGGCCCTGTAGCTGAGCAATCTACTTCATAGCCTGCTTTCTAGCCTGATCTACCTACACCCGGCCTAAGTTGGTTGCCCCAATGCCTCCTCAAGCTGCTTCCGATTGATGATACTAGAAGCATGTGAAGAGATGCTTGTCTTAGACCAGTAGCTCGTTGGTATATGTCTAGGCCTACATTAGATCCTCTTAGAGTGCTCAAGTTTCAAGATCTGAGATAGATGGTCATAAGGGCTAGAGATGTCCAGGCCCTCACTTGCAAGCACGTCTAACTACTCCTATAATTATAAATTTAAATAAAATATCATAAAAAATGCTATAATACTAATCATACTAATATATTTATTACTTATAAAAATTTTTTCGATCGTGGCGTTCATCGACCTACCCTTCTTGTTCGTAAGACTGGATCGAAAGATCTCTCTATGGCTGGACATCACCTTATCTCTCATCGGTTATAACTATGGATCGATTTATTAGAAATATATAAAAAAATATTAATTTAGTTTATCTAGTAAGATTCAAAATTTATTACCTTTCTATGCACATGACTGGCCATAGACTCATGATCGAGAATGTGTGTGTACTCCTGAGTTGCCCAGTTATCCTGGTTCTGATGGGAGGCAGTCTAAAAAGTATCTAAATAAATAATAAGTATTTAAAAAGTATTCAAATATAAATTTAAGTATATTGAAAAATTTAAAAGTTAGAAATTAAATCTCAAACTGCTAGCTCCTCCAATGCCTAACCATCCCATCCCACTGACTTGAAAGACAATCTTGTATCCAAGGAACAAGCTCCTCCGGAATATCTCATCGGTGCTTGAGCCATCCTCTATGAAGCTTGATCTTGTAGCTCCGATACAACTCTTCAATCTTCTTCAGTTGGACATCTCGAGCCCTCTTGTGATCTAAAAAGTCATACATTCTCTGCACAAAGTTATCAGAAATTAGTTACGAAATTATTCTAATCAAACATAGTGTAAACATATCAAATGTATAAATATAATTAAGATACACTAATCCATATCTCCTTCCATACCCGATCATTGATACCAGCATCCATGATTCTCTAGTCTATGGATAATATTGGAATGATGTTAGACCGCTTCATAAGTACTCCAAAAAAGAAATACATCTCCCATATGGTCTCCCCTACTGGCCTTCCCTTCGCATCATATTGTACCATCACTTGATGCTGGTAGTTCCACATGTGCGACATACGTGTGGGACCACGAAATATCTTACTAGCTGATGCACCTATAATAAAAATATATTATGTAAATATATAAGAGTGTACAATGACTATACAAATAAATAAATGATTTAATAAAAAAATACACTACTAGCCATGGGATCGTGTGACATGGATACTAGTGGAGACTCATCGATGGATGGAGCATGTGCTGGAGATGTGGCTGATGCTGGAGGCTCAGATACCATTGAAGGAGTAGATGTCGGTGGTTTTTAGGCACCCGATGTGGAGGTGGATGGAGTATGCTCCACCTGCGACTCAGATGGGGAGCTCCGCGTAGCCTGCTGAGCTACGGGCGTGAAAGCTAGATGGCATTTCGGTGCCATCATGATCTGCAATGTTAATGAATATTAACCAATATAATATGTTGAACAATAATATTAATAGAGCATAAATAAATAGACTCTAACTAACTAGAGTCTATTTAAATATAACCACACTCTTACATTATGCTCTATTGATAGGAAAGATCAAGCGGGTATGTGATACCGAGCTTGGCATTGTTTAGCAATGCTGCTTACCAAAGCACGTATCTAGTAGGAAAAACAAGCAGTATCTAGAAAATGTTGCATTAAAAATTAATGTTAAGAGTTGTAACTTTGTTATAAATTCATCGTAGACATTCGAGAAATTGCAGTATATGATGCGGAGGGTTCCCTCCCCCTCCAAGCGAAGTTGCACTGTATACCAGGCATTTCGGTCCATGCAAGACGGCATTTTGGTGCCATCATGACCTGCAACGTTAATGAACATTGACCCATATAACATGTTGAATAATAATATTAGTAGAGTATCAATAAATAATAGACTCTAACATTTATACCAGAATGTTGAAGTCATCATCTAGTGGCATCTATAATATAGACATCACCATCGCTCCTGATAAATGTATCTGGGATCTCAACAGCACTAGATAAGTTTTGTCCTAGAGAAGCACTTTATATGCATGGTCCAACATCATCATCAACCTCGGTATTATCAAATATATGTCTAAATACCATCCTCACAACAACACCCTACTAAGGTTCTAAGGGATCACTAATGTAGAAGACTCGACTAGCTTGGGAGGCAATTATATATGGTTCTTCAATACAAAGATGATGTTGCATGTTGACGAGAGTAAAACCATACTCATTAGTCTTCATTTCTGACTGAGATAAGGTGTCAAACCAATCGCATTTCATCAGTATAATCCTTCCTTTAGAATAGTAGTCCAAGATGACTATCTTTTCCACCATCCTATAATAGTTCAGATCTTCTATACGAGGCTGTGAATCCCTCGAGCTAGCATAACACTCAGTGGCGGTACTCAATATTACACCACTATTTTATGTTGCCATGTTTATGGATTGGCTGTGAATATTAAATCTATAGTCATTAATGATGAGCTATTTATACTCATGCATGGTATAATTAGGGTCTATTGAAAGAGCACGCACTTCAAGGCTCGCATCACCAAATGATAATCTCCACACCTAATCAAGAAGATGATATCTAATTTATAAATATGTTCAAATAACTTATACAAGATAAGAATATATAATCACTTATATGATCTTTGAGTCATTCAAAAAAAATTTTACTATGCATTTTCTTTTTTTTTTGCATACTTAGAGCACCGTATTTTACTCTTATGATCTTCCTGTGTTTGCTACATACACAAAGAATAAATTTAGATGTAATTAAATATTTTTTTCTAAATACTATAAAATAAATAAGGCTGAGTGACTCACCTTATATATGGCTCAATGATATCATAGTTGAAGAGTACGTAGTGGTGTACTTTTTTTTTTCTCAATGCTCAAATTAGTGAGGTGGTATAAAGTGAAAAGTCTACCTGGCTATGGAATGGACTCAAATATAGGCTCAATTGGCTCATACTGATCATCTTGATTTTTCATTGGTCAGTTATGACGTGTCTCGAGCTTGTTTAAGTACATAGTACAAAAAGATATACACTCTTGACCTAAATAACCTTTTGGTATGGATCTCTCTGGGCAATTCATATTTCTTACATAAGATTTCAGTATTTGAATATTCCTCTCGATGGGATACATCCATCGATAGAACACTAGATCTTTAAGTGCAACTTCTCTCGTAAGGTGCACGGTGTGATGGATCGTAACTATAAAAAATGATGGTGAAAATATCTTCTCTAGATCACATAATATAGTCACCATTCTTGCCTTTATTTTTTTTACATCTTTCTTAAGCAACCTCTTTACACAAATATCTTTATAGAAGTTGCAAAGATGAATAACAGTCATTTTGACATTTTTTAGCAACATGTGGTGAATAGCAATTGGGATCAACTCCTGAATCAATACATGATAATCATGAGTCTTCAATCTTCCAAGTTTGACATATTTACTATTCATATGCTTTGATATGTTATTTGAATATCCATCTGAGATTTTTATGTTCTTCAATATATGAAAAAATATGGATCGTTCAGAGGCATTAATAACATAGCATGCATGAGGGAGCTTCTATTATTCTTTTCTTATCGGCTCTCAATGGAGTGATCTTCTAATATCCCATTCTTTCAAGTCAAATTAAAAATTCAAATCATCTTTGGTCTTATCCTTGATATTCAAGATTGTTGCCAATAGGAGATCACACACGTTCTCTCCTATAGAAAGAAGAAAAAAAAAATGCTGTCTAAAATTTTTTCGAAACCCTCAGCATACTATTTGATTACTGTAATTATCTATAGAATTATTTATAATTTTTAAACTATCTAAATTGAATAATCAATTGATCATTGTACATAATTCTTTCATCCACATAATAATTCTTTCATCCACATAAAAAATATATAAATATCTGGATGTTGGAGATTATGTACACTAATTAATTAAGAGGTCTATCATTATACAATGCAATAAACAAAAACAACAAGATATAAATAGTAACCCAAAAAATATTATGCAATAAATTCTATAATATGAATTATATCCATAAAAAATTAAGGAGCAATAAATAATTTTACTTTCTATTAGTGGTGGGGGTTATCTTAGCGGCCGGCACGACCCACGATCACGGGCATGACCTAGAATCCACCGATGGGGGGAGGGTTCTCTTAGCGGTTGGAACATCTCACGATCATCGATACGTTCCAAAACCTGCCGACAGGTGTTTTCTTATTGGCGAGCATAGTCCAGGACTGTTCATGGCCATCGATACGGTGCGGCCCAAAGCTGCCGGCCTGACTCGACCCAGAATCCACCAACACGGTCCAGAATCAACCGACAGGAGTTCTCTTATCCGCTAGCATGGTCCACAGTCGGTGAAAAATTATAATATTTATAATATTTATAATATTTATTATAAATATTATAAATGATTAACATATATTACCATGAAATTTAAAAAAAATATACCTGCGGTTATGGAGAGAGGGTCGCATAGAGCTCTGAGGGTCACTGACGATGACGCTAAAGAAAGATGACAGCACTAGAGGTAGCTTACAAGAGAGATACAAGATAGTGAGATATAGAGAGAGAGAAGAGAGAGAAAGAGAAAGAGAAAGAGGAAAGAGAGAGAGAAAGAGGGGAGAGAGAGAAAGATCTAGAGAGAGTACGGAGGGGAAGGTTGGGCTGAGGTAAGAGAGGAGAGAGAGAGAAGGGAGGAGGTGGATCGGGTCGAGGGAAGATAGGAGAGAAAGAAAGAGAGAGAGTAGGGAGGGGTCGGAGTTGGCGGTCGGGCCGATCGAGGAAGAAGGGGGAGGCGAGGGCGGTGGTAGAGCCAACGGAAGAGCCAGCCGAGGTAGGAGGAGGAGGGAGAGGTTGTGGGGTCGACGGTCGGGCTGGTCGAGGAAGAAGGGTTAGGCGGGGGAGGTGGTGGAGCTGGTGAACAAGCCAGCTAGGGAAGAAGGAGGAGGGGGAGGTGGCGAGGCCGGTGGTTGGGCCAGTCGGGAAAGAAGGGCCAGGTGGGGGAGGTGGCAGAGCCAGTGGACAAGTTGGTTGGGAAAGAAGGTGGAGAGGGAAGAGGCTGTTGAAAATTATGTCCGAAAGCCAATCATCAGACTATTGACGGTTGAGCTATATTATAATTAATTTATTAATTAATAAAATATATTTTTAATATTTTCATCGTAAGTTTTCATCTTCTAACAAACTCCATTATTGTGATGAAATTCTAGGACTATTTAGGATCGACAAAAAGAGAATTTATCGATTAGTCCTTAAAACTATTCACGACCAAATGATAGGTTGTTAATAAGAACGATAGTGTCTATCGAGCATAGATTGCTGTATGTTATATAGATTGATTGTCCTCTTAACCAAGAAGTATGGAGATACTGGTATGGCATACAAGTGAGATGTAGGGGTACATCATCCCTTAACATAACCAACTCCAGAGCATCGAGAATGTCTCTTATAGATATAAGTGTCTGTTAGACTTGAGATCATCTTAGTGACTTGCAAGCAACTAACTGTGCTTTGGTACTAGACTAATAGAATTTTTAATTTAAATAATAGAAAAGTTCTAGGCACAGTCAAGTACTTGTGAAGTTGGTGTGTGATCAAGATGAAATTGACCACTCCAAGAGTTGGAGAAGAATGTATCACTATATTTTAATATAGCAAAATCTTAGCCAGGATAATCCATAAGATGGAATTGATATTTTGAAATATAATGTGGACAACCTAATCAGAGTTGATAGTTGAACTCCAAGATATCCTACGAGCATTTTGGTCAAGGGGATAAATTACATGGAAACTATATCCACATGGGTTCTAAGGATGTTTGTTCTACACATTCAACCTATCTAGCCATCGGGATCAGGTCACTTTGACTGATACAAAAATTTATTCTTGTGCTATCAACTTAGGTTTAGACCTATGAGATCATACACATTAGAGTTTACGATCTGATTGGATGGTTGATCAATGATTAAGAATCATTCTAAGATTAAACGATCAATATGATTGATGTTTAACCTAGTGCAAGTGTTGCAGGAGTATTGATTAGCAATTCAATTGCTAATTGGCTTAATTTGATTAAGCCAAAGGATTGAGATTAAGTTTAATTAAATATTATTTAATTAGATTTTGTTTGGGCTTGATTGGATCAAGTATAATTGGTTTATTGGATAAGCCAAGTGCAAGAAAGAACTAGTCCTAGTTCAACTAGGACTTGGATCAACCCAATTTTTTTAATTTGATTAGAAAATTAAATCAAGATTAAATTTAATTTAATCTAATTTAATTAAGTTCTTAATTTATTTAGGATCTAATTTAATTAGGTTGAATTAATTCTAGTTTGATTTGGTTTGAGAGATCATGTTTGACCAAGTCAAACATGGAATCCTAGTAAGACTTGGATCCATTCATCTTGTGCCACCTATATCCCATGCCCCTATGCCTATTTTTTAGAATTTTTTCATGGAAAATCCTTTCTCTCAGGCCTACATGCATGCCCAACTCCATTCCTTCTTTCTTAAATGGCAAGTGGTTATGGACCAAGTCAAATTTGGAGAGTTGTTTTGAAATCAAACTCTATTTGATAGAGTTTATTACAATCAAAATTCCTCCTCCCTTTTGCTACCTATACTCCTTATTTTTCTCTAGAATTTTTGTAGGATTTAGAGGAGTTTTGTGTGAAAAATATAGGTGGTCCATGCCACCTATACTCCTTTTGCCACCTTTTGCCTATTTTGGTCTTTCCTAGTCTAAGAGTTTGATCCAACAAGGACTTCTCTATATCTCCCTATATAGGATGAATTTTGAGCTGATTTTTGGATATGTTCTAGATCTTGGAGAGTTCTTTTGGGTATATAAATACCAGGGTGAGAAACCTCTTGGGCATTGGGTTTTCATAGATACCAATTTGGGTGTCTAGATGATAGAACAGAGAAGAAGAGGGTCTTCTTCTAGGGTTACTTTATTCATCTCTTATCCTCCTCTTTTGAGATTATTTTTGAGAGTGTCTCAATTTGAAATATTTCCTCTTCCTTTTATTCTTTGGAGGAGTCCAAATTCAAAAGAAGAAAGCATCGGGTCGACTCTCAAAGAAGGATCAGTACAGTACTAGCATACTATGCTGATTTCCTACATAGGACTTCTGATCGAGGTTCGTGGGCTCGTGTGGACATCACTTAGAGGCCGAACGTGTGTGCTGCTTGAAGAATCATCCTCAAGCCTAGATCAGCAAGTTAGAATATCTAACTTGCATAGGTAATATAGATCTAATCTGTTATTATACTTGCATTAAATGCAATGTAGATGCATGTTGATATGATCAACATGATTTTTCTTCCTTATGTTTTAATTTCATGATTTAATCTCATGCCATAATCATGTAATGGGATCTTAGATCTAGGTATTCTCTATTTTTAAAAATAAATTTTGATTTATTTTGTCTTCCACTGCCTAATCTAGAAAAAATTTCAAGATCTAGCCTTAAAATCCTAGATCTATTTTCTTTAATTGGTATCAAAGCATAGGTTAATTATTATATGATTATGTATGCATATTTAGATTATTTTTTAGATTAGATCTAATTTATAATCTAATTATTAAATTTAAAATTAAAAATCATGATCACGCGAACTGCTATAAGATTATCCTGTTGTAAGGTTTATCCCTTATAATGAAGTTATCCTAGTTCGTGTAGATTTACTTCTTATCATAAATTTATTAGATGAGATCTAATTTTATTTATAATTTATTAAATTTAAAATAATTTTAGATCTAAAAATAAAAGTTTTAGATTACACAGACTGCTATAAGATTGTCCTACTGTAAGATTTATCCCTTATAGTAGAGAGGTTGTTCTAGTACATGCTGATCTAAAATATTAATTATAAAATTTTAGATTAGATCTAAAAAAATTTATGATTTGATTAAAAATATTTTAATCTAATTTTAATCATCATAAATATATTAGATTTGATCTAAGATAATTTATGATTGATTATAATTGAAACTATTTTAATTACATAAATTTGTTTAGATTAGATCTAAAGTAGTTTCATACTTATCTTACTTGTATATTGATTATGAATCAAACATGCAACTTAGTTGATAGAACCATGTTGTAAAAATATTTTATAAATATAAAAATTATTTTCAAAAAATCGAACCCCAACTCTCAGTCCAAAATTTAATTAAGAATTAAGAAGTTATTTGATTAGGATTTAGGATTGTGGATTGAAGATCCTAAGATATAAGTCATAACACATTGGGTTAAATAGGTTAGTGGGGATTAGATCTATTAATTGGGTTAGACCTAGGGTTAGATTAAAGAATGGACTTAATTAGAGAATTGACTAAATCTAATTAATTATTATCTTAGATTAGATCAAGAATTCTTTAGATTAATTATAATAATTATAGTTGGTCAAGTTCATATCTTTAACGAATCCAAGATAGACTTGATTCTTGGCTACGCGATCTAGCATGAGCTGTTAGGTTGATCTAATCAAGATTAATTAAATCAGTTGATGTCTAAGGTAAAGTAGACTGGTGGTCTTTAATTGGCAGCCCGCTTACTTGACCATTTTTGATGCTGTCTAAGGCAAGCTTTGCCAGATCCTCCTACTGATCGAACTTACTTGACCTCTTAGTAAAATTATGTTTTGATCGGATCACTTGACTATTCGAGTTGACCCATGTCAGTTAGGTAAATCAGTGTGATTGATTTAGGTGCTCCTTGACCAGCCTATTAATGGTCTCCCTTAAGCTGACTTAGTGAAGCCAGTGGGATGATCATGACAAGCTAGTTCATCTGATCTTCTCTCTTCTTTAAATTAAAATCTTTTAAAATTATTAGATCCTTAAAATAAAATAGTTATGGTGATAACTAGATCATAGCCTCCCATTAAGTAGATGATATGGGTTCATTAGTTGGATAATCATTGGAGGCCCATAGATCCGGTGCTTATCTACTAATGAAATTATCATTCATAATATAATTTTTTGGTCGTGTCTCTCTAAATGATGATTAGGTTGATGAACCATAGTTGGGCTTAATCATTCATTAGTTAGATGGACCAAGTATGATCATATTAATGGTTGGACCTAACCGGAGCTTTCAGTGGAGGCCTTAGCCTACTGAAAAGATACCTGAGGCAAAATTAAATTACTAGAAATTATTTGGAGAAACAATTAGTTATGAACCTATCCTTAGATGTACATGGGTTGATCAACCATAGTTGGGCTAGTGTGCAGTCTATGTGGATTCTAATACCTATTAAGGAATTAAGGTAATTCCTCGAATTGAAATAGAGACTACCAGTTTGAATAAAATAGTGAGAGAACCTTTTAATTAAAGTTTAAATCTTTAGGTTTAATGAATCAGTTACTAATTAGGCTTTTGGTTCTCCTTTATGCAATTAAACCCAAACCATTGTTGCTCCATTCACTGTTAGACAGTGATAAGCTTATGGGATCTAACTTTGACAATAAGTATCGAAAGTTGAATATCGTTCAGCAGTACGAAGTGGTTTATGCTGGGGCTTCTATGTCTAGTTTAAACATAAGGTCAAAGAATAACCTAGATCAAGTAGAATGCTTCTACTATAAGAAGCAGGGGCATTGAAAGAGGAACTATCCTCAGTATCTTGATTTCCATGACCCCAACAGGTTGAATAAGAAAGATGAGCAAGTAGTTGCTGATCAAGAATGTTATATGATAACACCTTGTAATTTCTCAATTTGTGATACTTCTACTTGGATATTAGATACCGAAAGTCTAGTCCATATTTGCAATATGTTGCAAGGACTTCAAATTAGTAGAAGATTTGAAAGTAATGAGCGATTCCTTAATATTAGGATAGAAGATCTGTTCCAATTCTAGTTATGGAAATGATTCAACTTATTCTCAATACTAATATTATTTCTTTAAATGAATGTCATTATTATCCTTCTTTTCTGATGAATATAATCTCTGTTAGCCTTTTGTCCAAAGCTGGTTATCATTTATCTATAAAAAAAGATTACTGTGATATTATTATGAATGATGTTCAATAACGCAAGAACAACAAAGAAATGATATTTATATTTTATCATAGCCTGTGAGTGTAATGTACACTTCTAGAAAATATCCTAGATTAGATAATGTCTCTGATATCTACCTATGACATTGTAGGCTAGGTCACATTAACAAGAATAGGATAAACAGGTCGACCCAAGAAAAACTTTTCAAAGTCAGTGATTATGAATTACTTCCAACCTGTGAATCCCGTCTTCTTGAAAAAATGACCAAATCACCTTTACTAGAAAAGGTGAGAAAGCCACTGAGCTCTTAGATCTTCTACATATCGATGTATGTGGACCAATAAATACAGGTGCCAAAGGTGGATATTTTTACTCATTACTTTCATAGATGATCTATCCAGGTATGGATATGTCTATCTGATGAAACATAATTTAGATTCATTTGAAATGTTTAAAAGATTTTGAAGTAAAGTAGAAAAATAAATTAGAAAGAGTATTAAAATTCTTCGATCAGATCAAGAGGGTGAATATCTATCTAGTGAGCTCTTGACATATCTAGGAGAGAATTAGATTCTCTCATAGTGAACTCCTCTAAAAGCACCACAGCATAATGGTGTGTTGGAAAGAAGAAATCGAACCTTGTTAGATATGGTTCGATCCATGATAGGGTTTGCTAGTCTGTCAGTTTTATTTTAGGATTATGCTCTTGAGACTGCATGTTATATATTGAATAATGTATTGAGTAAATTTATTGCAAAAACTCCATATGAGATATGGACTAGGCATAGGCCTACACTCTCTCACCTACGGGTTTCAGGATGTCTGGTCTATGTCAAACATTTGCATATGGATAAGCTTGAATCTTGATCTGATAAGTGTGTATTTATAGGATATTCTAAAGAAAGTAAGGGTTACTATTTCACCATGCTGAAGAATAAAAGGTGTTCGTCAGTCTTAAGGCAATCTTTTTAGAAAAAGAGTTTCTTGGTGAATGAACTATTGTCTATAAGATTGAATTTGATGAAGTTTAATAAGTAGAAAGATCGACAGCTGTAGCTAAACTTGAGTTAGATTTGATTAGATCAAATCTAGAGCCTAATGTACCGCACCATTAAGATGATCCGATAGAGTACTGCATCAATTAGATAGATACTATTTTCTTGGTTCGAGATGGTGATCCTATCAAACTCGCTGAGAATGATGAGGATCCAATCACCTATATGGATGCTATGCAGAGATTCGATTCTGAAAAATGGCTTGAGGCCATGAAATCTGAAATAGAGTCCATGAAGGTCAACAATGTGTGGACATTAGTTGATCCATCCAAAGGGGTTAAACCAATTAGGTGTAAATGGGTCTTTAAAAAAAATGGACATAAATGGAAAGATGGAGACCTATAAAGCCCGTCTGGTTGCTAAAATATATTGCCAACGTTATGGTATTGATTATGATGAGATATTTTTTCTGTGACAATGCTCAAATTCATTCGAATAATGATTACTATAACTGCCCATCTAGACTATGAGATCTGACAGATTGATGTGAAGATAGCTTTCCTAAATGGAGAGTTGACCAAATAGGTGTATATGCTTGAGGAATTCACATCCATAGATGAGTCCAAGATGTGTAAGCTTTAGAGATTGATTTATGGATTGAAGCAAGCATCTCGGAGTTAGAACATGCATTTTGATAAGGTGATCAAAATGTATAGCTTCGTTAAGAACGAAGAAGAGTCCTGCATTTACAAATGGGCAAATAGTCCAGCAATGGTATTTCTTATTCTGTACGTGGATAACATTCTCTTAATCGAAAATGACATCCCCGCACTACAGGGAATGAAAGTTTGGTTGTCATCATAATTCTCCATAACGGACTTAGGTGAAGTATCCTATATTCTAAGAATGAAGATCTATAGAGATAGATCTAAGAGGATGCTTGGATTATTTCAGTCCACGTACATAGATACTATGCTGAAAAGGTTCAGCATGGAGAATTTCAAAAAGAGCTATCTTTCAATAGACCATGAAATTTTTCTCTCTAAGAAGGATTATCCGATAACTCTTGAAGAGATAAAGCATATGAGTAGAGTCCCATATGCTTTGGCAGTAGGATCTATCATGTATGCCTTGACATGTATGAGATTAGACGTGGCATACTCATTAAGAGTAGTGAGTAGATATCAGTCTGATCCTAGAGAAAACTACTGAAAAGTGGTTAAAGCCATTCTTAAGTATTTGAGAAATACTAAGGATCAATGATTGATTTATGGTGAGTCAGATCTAAAACTTGTGGAGTTTATAGATTTTAACTTTCAATCTAACCATGATGACAGCAGAAGTGTATCGGGATATATCTTTACTCTAAATGCTGGAGCTATCTGCTTGATGAGTTTCAAGCAGCATATTATGCCAGACTCTATTTGCAAAGTAGAGTATATCGTAGCATCAGATACCACGAAGAAAGCTGTGTGGCTGAGAAAGTTTATCACCAAACTCGGAGTAGCATCCTTCTTAGATGGTTCGGTCCTGCTTTATTGTGACAGCACTAGTGCCATAGCTCAAGCGAAGAAATCAAAGGTACACCAGTAGATGAAGCACATTCTACGTAGCTTTTATCTGGTTTGGAAGATCGTGGATCGAGATGATGTCGGCCTTCAGAAGATCGATGGAAAGGAGAACTTGGCCGACCCCTTCACTAAAGCCCTGGCGATAAAGAAGTTCGACAACCATAAGTTGGAGATGGATATTAGATACTATGTCGAGTGGCTTTAGGACAAGTAGGAGTTGTTGAAAAATATGTCCCAAAATCAATTGTCAGACTGTTGACGGTTGAGCTATATTATAATTATAATTAATTTATTAATTAATAAAATATATTTTTGATATTTTCATCATAAGTTTTTATCTTCTAATGAACTATTGTTGTGATAAAGTCTTTAGGACTATTTAGATTCAATAAAGAAAGAATTTATTGATTAGTCCTTAAAACTATTCACGATCAAATGATAGGTTATTAATAAGGATGATAGTGTCTATCGAGCATAGATCACTGTATGCCATATAGATTGGTTATCCTCTTATCCAAGGAGTGTAGAGATACTGGTATGATATACAAGTGAGATATAGGGGTACATCGTCACTGAATGTGATCAACTTCAGAGCATTTTGCTGTCGAAAATATCTCTGATAGGATATAGGTATAAGTGTCTCTTAGACTTAAAATCACCTGAGTGACTTGCAAGCAATTCACTGTGCTTTGGTACCAGACTAACTAAATTTCTAATTTAGTAACAAAAGACTTTTGGGCATAGTCAAGTACTTGCGAAGTCGGTGTGTGATCAAGATGAAATTGACCACTCTAAGAGTTGGAGAAGAAAGTATCACGGTACTTTAATATAGCAAAATCTTGGCTAGGATAATCCATGAGATGGATTTGGTATTTTAAAATATAATGTGGATAGCCTGATTAGAGTTGATAGTTAAACTCTGAGGTGTCCTACAATCATTTTGATCAAGGAGATAAATTATATGAAAACTATATCCACATAGGTTCTAAGGATGTTTGTTCTACACATTCGACCTATCCGACCGTCGGGTACCATTGCTAAATGGTCATTTTGATTGATACAAAAATTTATTTCTATGCTATCAACTTAGATTTGGACCTATAAAGTCATACACATTTGAGTTCGTGATCCAATCGGATGGTTGATCAATGATTAAGAATCATTCTAAGGTTAAACGATCAATATGATTGATGTTTAACCTAGTGCAAGTGTTGCAGGAGGATTGATTAGTAATTCAATTACTAATTAGCTTAAGTTGATTAAGCCAGAGGATTGAGATTAAGTTTAATTAAATATAATTTAATTAGATTTGGTTTTGATCTGATTGGATCAAGTTCAATTAATTTATTGGATAAGCCAAGTGTAAGGAAGAACTAGTCCTAGTTTAACTAGGACTTGGATCAATCTAATTTTTTTAATTTGATTAAAAAATAAATTAAAATTAAATTTGATTAAATCTATTAAAATTTTAATTTATTTAAGATCTAATTTAATTTAGTTGAATTAATTTTGATTTGATTTGATTTGAGAAACTATGTTTGACTAAGTCAGACATGAAGTCCTAGTAAGACTAGGATCCATTCATCTTACGCCACCTATATCCCATGCCCCTCATGCCTATTTTTTAGAATTTTTTTTATGAAAAATCCTTTCTCTCAGGCCTTCACATGTGCCCAACTCCCTTCCTTCTTTCTTACATGTCAAGTGGTTATGGACCAAGTCAAATTTGGAGAGTTGTTTTGAAATCAAACTCTATTTGATAGAATTTGTTGCAATCAAAATTCCTCCTCCCTTTTGCCGCCTATACTCCTTGTTTCTCTCTATAATTTTCATGAGATTTAGAGAAGTTTTGTGCAACAAATATAGGTGGTCCATGCCAAAAAGAAAGGAGGGGGCACCCAAGTGTTGGGCACCCCAACTAGTTGCCTATTTTGGTCTTTCCTAGTCTAAGAGTTTGATCCAACAAGGATTCCTCTATATTTTTCTATATAGGATGAATTTTGGACTAGTTTTTGGATATGTTCTAGACCTTGGAGTGTGATTTTGGGCATGTGAATATCAGAGTGAGAGACCTATTGGGCATTGAGTTTTCGTAGACACCAATCTAGGTGTCTAGGTGAGAGAACAGAGAAGAAGAAGATGGTCTTCTTCCAGGGTTACTTTGTTCATCTCTTATCCTCCTCTTTTGAGATTATTTTTGAGAGTGTCTCAGATCTAAAATCTCTCCTCTTCCTTCTATTCTTTGGAAGAGTTCAAATCCAAAAGAAGAGAGCACCGGATCGACTGTCGAAGAAGAATTAGCACAGTACTAGTATATTATGTTGATTTCCTACATAGGATTTCTGATCGAGGTTCGTAGGCTCGTGTGGACATCACTTAGAGGCCGGACAAATGTGTGGCTTGAAGCATCATCCTCAAACTTGGATCAATAAGTTAGAATGTCTAACTTGCATAGGTGATATAGATTTAATCTATTATTACACCTATATTAGATGTAGTGTAGATGCATGTTGATATGATCAACATGATTTTTCTTTCTTATGTTTCAATTTCATGATTTAATCTTATGCTATAATTATGTAATAGGATCTTAAATCAAGATGTTCTCTATTTTTAAAAATAAATTTTGATTTATTTTATCTTCTACTGTCTGATCTTGAAAAAGTTTCAAGATCTAGCCCTGAAATCCTAGATTTGTTTCCTTCAGGAGCCTCACCGACGGTAGAGAGGAAGTCTTGGAGGAAAAGAATTTGGGGGTGGGATTTATGAAAAAATAATCTAACATATGATAGCAATTTTTGAACTGCTGCCAAAGGTCTACAGCAGCGGTTACTAAAATCGCAGCCATAGATCTATTACGACGATTTTCAGTAACTACTGCTGTATGTTGGTAATTAAATTTTTTATTTTTTTTAAATATTTTATAATTCTAAAATTTATTATCCATATTCATCATTCATTATCTAAATAATTATCATTAGAGTGTTATAAAAATAATCACCTCAATCTGATAGCCCTAGCTTCATTGATCAGTAAAATTTGATTTCGATGATCATGAACGACTATACAATGATCCAATAGATGAAAATTATCGATAGACTTGAAAACCTACAATGATGATCTCGGTGTCATTTGTATCATACTATCAAAGTTTTACTTTAATCGAATATCGTTATCATGGTCAATTTAGTACGAAATAATTTCGATAGTTAAATAAGAAACAAGTGATCAAAGGACCAGATGGTGTCTGATTATGAGATAATATTTTAGATAAATAATCTTGACTACTACTTTAATTATTTTTATGATGGTGCTCATAAAATTTAAACTATGGATTTAAGAACAATCCAAAACTATACGTTGCTCGATACCTATTCTTAAACTCCTTTGGTAATTATGCTTGTGCTTTTGTAAGATCTGCTTAACATGAATAGTTCATACAGAAATGATTTAAATTTTATGATCATCATCGTATAAATGATTAAAATTATAACCAAGATTATTTAACTAAAAAATTATCTCATAATCGGATGTTGTTTGGTCTTTTGATTACTTATTTCTCATTTAACAACTAAATCATCCCGTACTAAATTATCCATGATAATAATATCCAATTGAAGTAAAACTTTGATAGTATGCTACAAACATCATCGAGATCATTGTTATAGATTTTTGGTCCATCGATGGTCTCTATCTATTAGATCATTGCACCGTCGTTCATGCCATAGGTTGGACCTATAGCAACGATTCTGTTTAACCACTGCCATAGGTCAGACCTATAGTAGCAGTTTCGATTAACCGCTACCATAGGTCCAGTCTATTACAGCAATTATCGTTAACTACCATCATAGGTTCGACTTGTGACAGATCTATGACAGCGGTTTATTAACCACTGCCATATGTCGAACCTATGACAGTGGTTATTATAAACTATTGCTATAGACTTAACCTATGGTAATGGTTAAATAGAACTACTGCAATAGGTTTGATCTATGATAGTGGTTATAGGGAACTACTGCTATAGGTCGACCTATGGCAATGGTTTAGCATAACCTCTATCGTAGATTCAGTCTACAGTAGTGGTTTACAATAACTGCTGTTGCAGACTCTATGGCAGCAATTTTCAAAACTACTATAATAGTATGCACTACCGTAGTCCTATTCTTTAATAGTGCATGACCACAACCATGATACAAAAGAATGTATTCAACTCCAAGGTGAGATCGAGGAGTTCATATGATGTGGGTAGTTGGATTGGTTCATCCAACATCGATGAGAGCAACGTGAAGATCAGTCGAGGCCACCTCGGCTACTAGAGCAACCACAATAAGGAGAGTTCACTGAGAATCGACTCCCAACTGGGGTAATAAACATCATAGCTAGGGGACTTGGTGGTGGTGAACCGACGGGATCAGAGGAACTGGCCAAGAGATAGAGGACTGAAGAATCTATTGCTTTTACAGAAGAAGATGCTTAAGGGATCTAGTTCCTGCATAATGATGTGATTGTTGTATCTTTAAACATAGCAAATTATGATGTACGTCATATATTAGTTGATAATAGAAGCTTCGTCGATGTATTATTTTACGATACCTTCTTTAAAATAGACATACCCTCAGACCGACTAGAACAACTAGATTCTCTACTTGTGGGATTCTTAGAAGATGCCGTGCCTGTTGAAAGAGTAATCACCCTACCGATAGTGACCGACCAAGCCCCTTGACAATCTATGGTCTAGATTGACTTCCTAATGGTCAGAACATCATCCACTTGCAATGCCATCCTTGGATTTCCAAGACTAAATGTGCTCCAAGCTATGGTGTCCAAATATTTTCTAAAGATGAAGTTCTCAATTGAATATAGGGTTGGGGAGCTCTAAGGAGACTAGGCTTTAGCATGATAATATTACACCCTTGCTACTCAAAGAGCGAGATCTCCTTCTGCATATCCCGTTGACAAACTAGACACTCATAATGAGCTGGCTGAAGAGCGTGAAGAACCGATCAAGGATCTTGTCATGATCCCCTTGGAGAATAGCTATCACCTATTCTCCAAGGGGATCGTGACAAGATTAGATAGTTATGTCACATTAGCTGAATGTGGATCCGATCTATCGATCTGTTAAGCAAAAGAAGCAAAGCTTTACGTTTGAGTGGTAAAAGGTGATAGCTAAGAAAGTGGACAAGCTACTTAATACAGACTTCATTCAGGAGCCGACCCATCCTGATTGGATCATAAGCATGGTCCTCATCAAGAAGGCAAATGGCAAATAATGAATTTGCAGTGATTTTACTAACCTAAACAAAGCTTGCCCAAAGGATAGCTACCCATTGCCCTAAATTGATCAATTGGTGGATACCACTTCAGGCCATGATCTCCTTATCTTTATAGATGCTTTCTCTGGTTACAACTAAATCTGAATGGCACCTGAAAATGAGGAGAAAACTATCTTTGTTACTGACCGAGGTCTCTTTTATTATAGGGTTATACCTTTTGGCTTGAAGAATGCAAGCACAACCTATCAATGCCTCGTGAATAAAATTTTTAAAGATTAGATTGGATGGAATATAAAAGTCTACATGGATGACACACTCATCAAAAACAAGTTCTTGAAGATCCATATTAATGACCTCGAGGAGGCCTTCGCCACTATTCAAAAGTATTAGATGAAGTTGAATCCAACAAAATATGCCTTTAGAGTCATCTTGGAGAACTTCTTAGGATTCATGGTGTCAAGCTAAGGATTAGAAGCGAACCTAGAGAAGATTCAGAGCTGTACAGGAGATGAACCCTCTAAGGACTATAAAGGAGGTCCAATGCCTCATGGGGAAGGTAGTAATGCTAAGTCGATTTATCTTTAGATCGACTGAATTATGTCTGTCCTTTTTTTAGATTCTCAAGTAGCTGAAGAACCACTATAAAAAAATAGAGCATTAGCGACGATATTTTGGCTATCACTAATAATGGATATTAGCAATGAAATTAGTGATGGCAAATTTGTGAATTATCATTGCTAATAAACTATTTTACTGATAGCTTTAGAGATGAAAGTTTAGCCAACTATTAGCAACGGTAGTGGTGACGGCTATGCCATCACTATAGGTTTTAGCAACGATATTAGCAACGACAAATTACCCATCTCTAATAATTAGTAATTTTATTTTTTTAATTAAGTTTTATTATTATTATTAGTGATGGTAGATAATTATTAGCAATGGTAGCTAATAAAAAAATAATTTTATTTTTTAATTAAGTTTCATTATTATTCATAATGGTAAATACTTATTAGCAATGACATTTTATCATCGCTAATAGAAAATAATTTTATTTTTTAATTAGATTTTATTATTATTAGCGATCATAGATACTTACTAGAGATGGCATTTTGCCATCACTAATAATAATTTTTTTCAATGTTAAATAGTGACCACGAAATTGGCCATCATAAAAACTAAAAAATTACTAGCAATGGAAAGTTTGGCTTTTAGCAACGGTAAGGTGCATCACTAATAAAAAATAATTTTTTTATATTAGTTCTAATATTATTAATGATGAAAGATTATTATTAATGACACCAAAAGGCCATCACTAATACTAAAATAAATTTTTAAATTTTATCATTATACTATTAGTAATTAAAAATTATTATTAGCAATAGCTTTTATAGTCGCTAATACTAAAGTAATTTTATTTTTTTAAACTTTAATTATAAAATTATTAGCGATGGAATTATTATTAGAAAATATGTTCTAAAACCAATAATCTAAGTAGTAGATGATTGAAATTAGTATATGAATTATCTAATAATAATAGTAATTTGACTATTTCATCATAAAAGTTCCATCTTTCTTAAATGAACTTCTAAATTATGATGAAGTCCTTAAAACCATAATCAATCGATAAAGGAGGATTTATCGAATGATTCTTAAATTATTTATGATCAAATGATAAGTTATTAACAAGGATGATAACTTATTGAGTGTAGATCGCTGTATGCTATATGCATTGGTTATCGTTGTAATCAAGTGGTGTGGAGATACTGGTATGGCATCCAGATGAGATGTAGGAGTACATCTGCATTGAACGTAATTAATGTAGCACTTTACTATCAAGAATAGCTAGCTAAGGCCAATGGATATAAGTATCGCTCCGATCTGAGATTGCCACGGTGACTTACGAGCAACTTACTATACTTTGGTGCTGGACTATCTGTATTTTTAATATAGATGATGAAAGATTTTTGGATACAGTCAAGTACTTATAGAGTTGGTGTGTGAGTCAAGATGGAATTTACCACTCTTGATTAACTTTAGGAAGAGAATGTCTTGCTGTGTTTCAATTTAGCAAAACCTAGACCTAAGTAATCCTCGTGAGGTGTCACGGGATTTGCAAAATTTTGAGACACAATAGAGATGACTTGTATGAGTGTTTGATAGCATACTCAAAGTCGTCTTGAGCATTATTGATTATAGGAATAAATTATACAATAACCATGGGTCAGGATTCTAAGAATGTTGTTTTGCATACATTCGACCTATCTGGACGTCAGAAATCATTGCTAGATGATAACTTTGATTGGTACAGGAATTACTTTCTATACTATCGACATAGATTCAAACCTATGGGGTCACACACATCAGAGCTTGTAACCTAATCGGATGGTTAATCGATGATTGAGAATTATTTCAAGCTTAAACATTCAATGCGATTGATGTTTGACCTAATGCAAGTATTGCAGGAGGATCGATTAGCAATTGGATTGCTAATTGGCTCAATTTGATTGAGCAATCAGGCTGAGATCAAGTCTAATTAAATTAGATTTAATTAGAATTAGTTTAAATTTAATTAGTTTAAGTCTAATTGACTTATTGGATAAGCCAATTGCAAGAAAAGAATAATTTCTTATTTGACTAGGACTTAGGTGCACCTGATTGACTTAGGATTTAAATCAGATTTAAATCTTAATTTAATTTAATTTAATTAGACTTATAGTTGGACTAGGATCATCCTTAATTAGATTATATTTAATCTAGTTTAAATAGAATTTAAATTAGATTTAAAATAATTTTGACCTAGTCAAATAAGAGAAGTCCCAGTAGGACTGGGACTCTCTCTCTTTCACTTGCGCCTAAGAAAGCCCACACCATATTTTAATTTCAAATTTTTCTATGATTTTCATGCCTAAGAAATGATTTTTCACACCCCATTATCTTAGGAATTAGATTTAAATTTAATTTGATCAAAATTAGAAGGAAGTTGGAAATTATTTCCTACTTAGAAGAGTCTTCTTTGACCCAAACTCCTCCCTTCCTTGTGTGCCAACTCTACCCACGCCCCTCTATCCATTTCTCTCTTGGTTTTGTGCATGAGAATCAGTGGTTACATAAAAAAATAAGTGGGAGGGGCATCATAGAAGTCCTCCTTTGAATAGGTTTTGATCTAGTCTTGCAATAAAAGGTGGATGCCTCTTACGAGATGGTTTAAGGATGTGAAAAATTCTAAAAAATCATAAAAAATCAGAGAAGAAGGAGGAGAAGGCATGAAGGATTTGTGGTGCTAAGATTATTAGAGAAGAGCCCTCAATTAAGACATCAAAGGTTGATGTCCTAAAGAGACAAGTTAAGAGAAGATTGTCTTCTCTTATATTTTTCTTTTATGTTTCTCTCTTCCTATTTTATTTATGATTTTTATATGATAAAATTCTGTGAGAGAGAGATCAAGGGCTTGAGGAAAGATGGTGCCAAGATTCTTAGAGAAAAGGTATTCATTTGGACATTAATTGTTGATGTCATGAAGGCACAAAGGTAAGAGAAGATTATCTTCTCTTTGTTTTTTTTTGAGTATCTTCTTTTTCATTATTTTATATGATTTTTATATGATAAAGATCTAAGAGAGAGAGAGAGAGGAAGAGGGCATAAAATCTATGCTCCAAGGTGTTGGGGCATGGTGATCATTTTTGGACATGATCTGATCATATCCTGATGCGAGAAGAAGAAGAGAAGAAGGTCTTCTCTTCAGGTTTCCTTGAGAGCCCTTCTTCTTAATTTTATTTATGAGATTTTTTTATAAGAAAAATATAAGGGTGTGATATCTGAAAAATTAGAAAAAAATTCAGAGGAGAAGGTCTCCTCTAATCCTAGCATAGAGGTGTTTTCAGGACATCAATTGTTGATGTCCTGAAGGAGAAGATTTGTCTTCTCCTAGGATTTTTTTCATATGTCTTTTTATTTTCTGATTTATGGGAGATCCAAGGGTTGGATTCCTTCCTCATTCCTTCTCGATCATGTTCTTCATCTCTTCGATTATCCAAGAGATCTAAAGAATATGTATTTGATTAACCATCAGGAGGGATCCATGAGAAGCTAGTACTTCGAGCGGATCTTTGTTCGACGAACCTCCAATCTATGTTGTAGGTTCGTGTGGATCATCTGTAGAGGTCGGACACTTGTGTGGCTCCAAAGGCAACAACGGATTCAACCATGGAGTTCTCAACCCATGCAAAGATAAGAGATCTGATCTCTTGATGATCTGATGTGATCTAGGGTTAGATCTAGAATTATTCTAGATCTAAGTATTGATATGATCAATACCACTTATAATTAATTTAATATTAGATTTATATTTATATCATAACATGTTATAGATCCTTGATGTAGGGTTTTGTAATTTGATTACATGCATGTTGTAGATTAAATAGTTTAATCTATGTCTTTCGCTGTTCTATATTTCGAAATAATTTTGAAATCTATACATGAAACCTTGCATGTTTCCTATCAATTATGTTATTAGCAATGAAAAAACCATTATTAATATTTATAATTAAAAAATATTTTAAAATTTTTTTAAATAAATTTTTTAAATTATTAGCGATGATAAATTAAGCTATCACTAATAACCATCGATAATTAATTAATTTAATTATAATTATAACTAAATTTTTTAAAAGATTTTAAATTTATTAGCGATGGCTTTGGCCATCGCTAATAGTCAGCAATGCATCACTAATAACATATTAGCGATGACAAAAATATCATCACTAATTTTAATTTTTTTTTGAATATGGTATAATTTTAGAATTTAAAGTCTATCTTCATCGTTCATTATCTAAATAATTATCATTAAAGTATCATCACAAAAATTTGCCTTGATCCATGGGTTGATCCATGGGTCTCCTAGCTCTATCGATCAATAAAATTTAATTTTGATGGTCATGAATAAAAGCATAATGATCTAATAAATAGAGATCATTGATTGATCCAAAAGCTTGCAATGATAATCTCAATGATATTTATAGTATATTATCAAAATTTTATTTCAATCGAACATCATTATCATATTCAACTTAGCATGAAATGATTTAAACCATTAAATAAAAAATGAATGATTAAAAGGCTAAATAGTATTTGATTATAAGATGATTTTTTAGATAAATAATGTTTGCTATTATTTTGATCATTTGTATGATGGTGATAAAAAAATTCAAACCATGCATATATTAATAATTCAAAACTATATATCTCTTGATACTCATTCTTAAAGTTCTCAAGTAATTATACTTGTGCTTTTATAAGATCTGCTAAACATGGATGGTTCATATACATGCAATCTGAATTTTATGATCACCACCATAAAAATGATTAAAATAGTAGCAAAGATCATAAAAAATCATCTTAATTGGATGTCATTTGGTCATTTTATCACTCTTTTTTATTTAACAATCAAAATTATCCCATACTAAATTGATCATGATAATGATGTCTAATTAAAGTAAATTTTGATAGTATTCTTCAAATATTATTGAGATCATTATTGTAAATTTTTGAACCTATCGATGATCTCTATCTATCAAATCATCATGCAATCATTCGTGACCATCGAAATTAAATTTATCGATCAATATAGCTAGAGCTATCAAATCGAGATGATTTTTTGTGATGATACTCTAACGATAATAATTTAGATGATGAATGTGAAGATGAATTTTAAATTCTAAAATTATGACATATTTAAAAAAAAAATTAAAATTAGCAACAACATTTAGCTATGGAATTTTTGCCATTGCTAATATAGTATTAGTGACACATAGCTGACTATTAATGATGGCCAAAACCATCGCTAATAAATTTAAAATTTTAAAATTTTTTTGATTATAATTATAATTAAATTAATTAATTAGCAATGGCTATTAGCGACAGCTCTATTTGCCGTTGCTAATAATTTTGAAAAAAAATATTTTAAAAAATATATTTTTTAAAATTATTAGTATTAGCAATGGCACTTTGTTTTTAGCAATGGAGTCATCATCGCGAATACTTCTACCGATGGTATTAGGGATGGCCAATTTATCGTTGCTAATACTCTATCAATTTTTTGCTCTTATCATAATTCTCCTTCCATCGGCATCCAAACACCCCTCAAGCCCCCCCCCCCCCGACCCCTCTTTCCTCCCTCCTGCTTTGTCCCTCCCCACCCCATCTCTCCGATGTCCCATAGCCCCAAGCCCGCATCCTTTTGCACCTATGGCCATTCTCTCACCAGCGTCCAAACCCCCTCAACCCCCCTTTTCTCCCTCCCCACTCGGTCCCTTCGATGTCCTGCGGCCCCGAGCTCGCATCCCTCCATGCCCATAGCCACCCTCTTGCCAGCGCCTAAACCCTCCTCAACCCTTCCAACCCCCTTTCCTCCGTCCCCGCCCCATCCCTTCCTGCCCCGTTCCTCAGGCACCACACAGCCCCAAGCCGCAGCGAGATGAAGAAGAGCTTGTCTGAATTGAAACTGGAGGCCTTCCTACGATCGATCGGGGACAAGACTGATGATGATGACCACTGGCCATCACTGTCTTAGGCCATGATGGAGGACCTTCTCCTTCTTAAGGCTATCTCGTAGAAGCCCAGTGGGGATCCCTTCGCCGACGTTCCCTACATTCCCTGCTCCCCATGCATCCTTTTTGCCGGCATCCCAACCCAGTCAGTGCCTCCTACATCATGATCCTGAGCCCGCCACCCCAGCCCCTTCTTACCTGAGCCCACTGGTATAACATCTAGATCCAACAAGCAGTAGTTTAAGAAATTAGCATTTATATTTAGCATGTATCGAGTGTTTGGCATAATATTTTATCTATAGTGTAATTGAGCCTTTATGTATAAATTTGATAATAGCAATAAAGCATAAGGTTGATGGTTAAATCAGAAGGGAAAATGAGTTAGGAGTTGATCAATAATTGAGTTATTGAAGCCAAGTCTTGATGATTATTGAAGCCTAAATTAGGGTAAGGCAAGCATTGGATGAGTGAGTGTGTTGAATCTTCCAGTTCTAGAAGTTAGATTGATAATAGGGATATTAAAGTTAAATTTTGATAGTTACTGAGAATTAAATGAATGATATTTCAAAGGATATTTAGAGGAATATTTGTGTGTGACAAGTAGATAGCAAGTATTTGGGATGAAAAATAAAATTTTGAAACCCAAGAGTTCGAGCATATCCAAATCCAAATTGAGCCGACCCAAGTCTCAGGCTACAAAAAATTAGTTTTTGTCTTCCTAAGAGATCCAGCTCGATTTGGAATCAAGCTGACTCAGTTGACAATCGAGTCAACCCGAGTTGGAATCGAGCCAGCTCGACCAGTAGAAACAAAAAAGCAGTGTTGGCTGTAAGGCTTTAAAAGTTTGTTTTTAAATAAAATTTTTGGAAAGTAAGTTGATAGCTGGCTTCTTTGGAGTGTGCCACATAGTTAGAAGAGGGAGAGAGAGGCATGTTGGCCTTCTTTATGGAGTGACACCTAGCAAGTTTCTTATTTAGTTTATTCATTTCCAAAATAAAAGCCACCGATTCTCTTTTCTTCTATTTTAAATTTTCTTGGTTAGAATAATTAGAAGAGAGAGGGAGAGGATTAGAGAAGGAAGAGTTGTTAGTTAAAAATTCATAGGATTTAGTGGAAAAAAAGATGATTTGTGGATAAAATGATTTGGAGGGAGAAAGGCTACTGGCAGTGGGAAGGAAAGAAGTTGGTTTCACAACTTCTGCAGGATTATAGCAGTTTGAGGTAAGAAATTTAGTTTTTAAGTTATATTTAATTCAAAGCATGATTTAGTTTCATCAAGTTGAGGTTTTAGTAAAATGATTTAAAAGATCTTGAGATTGAATTGAAGAAGGAAAGGGTACTTAAAAGTGGAAAAGGAAGTAGACTGTTTTTCATTCTCAAAATATTTCTTAGTCATGTTAGCAAATAAGTGAACAATTGTGATTAGCTAAACTTAGAAAAGATTATGAACAGAAGTTTCAGATGAATTGTTGGAAATCCTTAAGCTTTTATTGAGGATTAGTTAACCCTAAGTTAAAGCAAAGCAAGCATAAAAGCATGGTATATTTTATTTTTAGATATAGTGAAGTATGATATTGATATATGTGTGTGTACTCATTTGATAGAGAAGGAAGAGAGCTCAAGAGGGTGTTTTGAATGATTTGAGTACTGATAGGGACACGATGCTGTCGTTAAGACACCATGTTTATCAGTTTAATCCGACTTCTCAAAATTATTGAAAATATATAGATAGTAGTGAGTCGGGTCGAATCCACAGGGAAGGTAGTATTTTAGATTTGAAATCTTTGATTTTTGAAAAGGAAAGAAGAAAAGAATTTGAGTTTTCAGAATCAAAAATAAAGTCGGAAAATAAAAAGCGAAAATTAAAAGATGCATGAATTTAAATTTGGTACTAAGATCTACTAGTTAGATCTTAGCATCTACTTGTAAAGCAATAATTTAAAGTGTAGAAATTAAATTGCAATAAAAAGTAAGAAATTAAAATGCAAAAATAAAATTTTTATTAACTAAAATTTTCAAAATTTAAATACATAAAATTTAAAAAAAATAAAATAAAATAAAATAGCCTGATCTCTGATCTTGGATCGGCATTGGCAGAAAGATGGTGTAGAAGCTCGGCTCTTCTTCTCGGCACCCGTTGCTTCGAAGCAGCCTTTAACCCATAGCCTGGCTTCGCCCTATACCAAAGCTTCACCTTGATCGGAGATGTTAATTTCTGATGGCCTGGGGTCCTTTTTATAGAGCTAGGAGGGCTGGATATTTTTTCTAAAGGCAATATGGGACTAATGCCTTTGTAATCATCAAAATATAAACAAATTCGGATGAAATTTGAATCAAAACAGCTCAGATATGACTCTGGTAAATCTGATAAAATCCAGCCGTTCAACAGGAATCCAACGGTCCAAAAATCATCAAAATCGGATGCAGATAAGCTCAGATCGGGTCGGATTAAATTCTGGCCGTTGGATCGCGCTTGATCGGAAAAATCTGGCCGCAAATCGCGCTTCGGGAGTCTTGATCGCCGCCGGCAGCGTTCTGGACCGTCGGATCATCGCTTGGATCGAGCGCTGCCATCCGATGGTGATCCGCGTGATGTTTGTATCTGAATAAAATTCGGAAGCAACCACAGCCGTCCGATCCTGACCGCAAACAACCACATCCGTCCGATCGCGCAATAACTGTTCCCATGGACCGCGTGGACCGGCCGCACCGCACACCGCAACCAATCAGCGCCGCTGTTGTCGGACGAAAAGACTGAATTACCCTTGTGAGCCGCGATAAATTTCTGTAGACCCTTAAGGGGTCTAGGTCCACCACGTGGCAATCTCTGATTCGCCGGAATTTGCTGAGCTGGCGGTCCACGCCTGGATCGTGGACCGGACTGATGGCTTCAACGGCTGAGTCGGCTTGATGGCTCGGCTTGGCTTGGTGGCTCGGCTTGCGGAGCCGGCTGAGCCATTTTCTTTTTTATTTAATTTTTATTTATTTTATATTTTTAAAAATTCATATCTTTTTCATTTTAGCTCCGTTTTACTTGAAATTTATTTCGTTGTGATCAGAAAAATGAGCTCTTTCTATTGATAATAAAATTTTATTTTTTAATTTTTATTAATTTTTATTATTTTTTAATTAATTTTTTAATTAATAAAAATATGAATTTTTCAAAAATTATATATAAATTGATTATTAATTCTTAAAAATTAATATAAATTAATTGATAAATTAATACTTTTATTGGTGAATTTATGATGCTTATCACACCCCCCAACTTAAGCTTTGCTCGTCCTCGAGTAAAGAAAGAATTTAGTTTTAAATACCTTTTAACTTTAGAGTTTCGAATTTTACCTAAGCAATTTTCAAAATGGCCATTGATATTCAGTAGAGCTTAAATGAGATATATCATTGGGGTATTAATACTTATCAATAGAAAAATTAAGTAAAGAACATTAAATTTTTCAGAACTTTTTCTAAATTATTCCACTTTTATCTCTGATTTGTCTAAACTTTCATATAGGCAGGTGTATTGCTACTTCCATCCTTCATTTATTAATTTTTATTTTTACATTGCCCACTTTTTGATGCGAATATCATTGCTTACTTAGGCAACGGGACCCGGTTACTCGGTGGGAAACCAATGTTTTTTTTTTTTTTTTTTTTTTTTTTTTTAACGTTGTACCACTATTGAGTGTCTTAACTCCTTAAGCTTTCTATTTGATCCATGTAGCGAGTCTTGGGCCAATGACTCCCAAACCAGTTGGCTTTAGGGCACTAGGTATAGAATACCCCTCGGGCTTACTAGCTCGAATCAAATAGGCTACGAGTTAAGACTAGCTTTACAACGAGCTTCTTTGCCCTTCCCACCTTTTGACGCGAAACTCAATGCTTGCTTAGGCAAAGAGGCCCGGTTACTCAGTGAGAAGTACTTGGAAACTATTTTATTAAAATAAATTTTTATATGAAGAAACGTATAGTTACCCTACACAAGCCTATAAAAAGTAGACTTTTCTTTGATGCTAGTAGAAATAATTAGAAATGCTCCAAGAAAAAATTTTTTATGTTCTAGACTTAACTCTTTATTGAATTTTCTTAATACTTGATTCCTCAATATCTCACAGATTCTCTGATCTGTGTATCAATTTTCTTTTAAAAATGCTTAGTTTTAATTCGATTCTTAAGCATAATCAAGTATCTAAATACTAAATACTAACTTTTTCGAGGACTTAAAATTTTAAAATTTTTATTTTTTCTCTCCCCCCAACTTAATCGACATTGTCCTCAATGGAGAAGAAAAAATAAAGGATGTAATAAAGAACATGGAAGAATACACCTAACTCAGTATATATTTTTTTTATTTTTTATTTATTTATTTATTTATTTATTTATTTTTTTTTTGGTCCAGCACATGCCTTTGAAAATTTGAGCTCTCCCTCCAACTTATTCAAATTATCCTAAAAAAAATAAACTAAAAAGATAAATTAGATAAAAACTAAATATTGGGTTGCCTCCCAACAAGCGCTAAGTTTACCGTCTTCAGCCAGACACAATGTAGCTCACTATCCTGTGTCGAATATTGGATTGACAAATTCCAATGGTTTTGGATTGCCAATCTCAGAAAGTTGATTTATAATCCCATTATTGATATATTCTTTGTTAATTTTAGGGATATAATTTTATGATTCCATTCTCAGACCCATGTTTATTAAGAATTTCTCCTATTTGTTTCTTCTAAAATGCTCATGAATGGAGTTTTAGGAGTTAAGTTTGATTCAATGGGTGCTGGAATGGTGACTAAAGGCGGTTTTAATTCTGGAGGTAAATTAATGTGATCCTGCTTAAACAACTCCATTGACATTTCATTACATGCCTTTTGATTTTTATAAGAAGAACCAGCTTCTAGGGTTGAAGGGAATAGGACATTAGGTTTATAAGTCTCGGGTAAATCATCTATTCTCTTTTCCCTTATTTCTATCTCATTTAAACTGGAACTAGCATCAGTACTAATTCCTGGCTTGGGTTCTTCTATGTGGTTAGTCTCAGTACTAACCAGTTCCTCTAAATTTTTATTTTGGCTAGCATCAGTACTAGCCTCTCTCACCTGGTCTTGGTATGGGTCCATAAGAATCCTATAGCTTTTAAGTTCAGGAATTACTTTGGTATTCTCAAATTGGGAGATTCTTAGATGAAACATTAGATTGATAATTTAATCCAGGTGGTTGGTGGTCATTAGGTGGGTTGTTTGAAATTGGTAGGTTCGGTAGTTGATCTAGTTCTCTCCTCATGTTAGACTCAACTAATTATCCTATTTGAGCTTCTAGTCTGGCGATAGATTGCTGTTGAGTTAGAATTAATTGTTGAAGTTGGTTAAATCTATCATCAGCTAGATTGGTCTGTTGAGGAGGTGGGTATGAAGGCTGATTATAATATGATGGCTGGTTAAACTGACTAGGCTGACCATTATTATAGGCATAATTTTGATAATTTTGCTCAAGTGAAATTTGGGTCTGAGCCTGAGTCTGTTGGGATGTCCAAGAAAAATTAAAGTTACTCCAATCTGAATTATATGAATTTGAAAATGGGATCATTAATCAATTTGGAGTATCCTTGAGTAGCTTGAACTTGTTCTTGGATAAAATATGGAAACTGTGCAGTCATAGGATATTCACTTACATGATGGGTTGGACTAGCACAGATTGAATAATTCTCCTGATAATTAGAAGATGATGTGAATTGTGCAGGAGATTGTTGACCTAGGGTTAGGAGTTGATCTATTTTCTGAGCAAGAAGGTCAACTTTATCTAATTTTTGGACTATTAGATTCATATTAGCCATTTGATTATTATGTTTAATGTGAATCAACCATTCAATTAAGTTCAACTAAATCAGAAAAAGCGATTTCCTACCATGCATGTATTAGTGTAACCCTAATGTATGGTTCAAAAAAATTTTTAGAATTTTTTTTAATTATTTTTTTATTATTATTATTTTATTATATTAAAAATTAATTTTTTTAATTATTTTTATTTGTTAATTTTAATTTAATTTAATTTAATTATTATTTTTAATATTTTTTAGTTAGTTTAATTTAATTTTTATTTTATTTTATTTATTTTATTTTTAGAGGAGTAAGAAGAAAGAAAGAAGAGTTCTAAAGAAGAGGTCCTAAGGAGTCCTAGAACTAAGAAGAAAGAGAAGAATTAGGTTTAATTAGGATTTAATGTTGGTTAGCAATCAAGTTGGTCAATCAATCCTGACTAAGGGTTATCCTAGATCTAGACAGCTCCTAACTGCCAAGGTCACCTTCAAGCCCTCCAAGTGTAGGATTAGCCAATCAACTAGCCAGGTAAGTGTAAGGTTGGTGGGAGTCCCCCCGTTGCTTGCCTTAGACACCAATTGTGCTTGGCCAGGTAAGCGAACGGAACCAATTAGAAACCACCTTCCTTCGGGCGCAGTCGTCCCTGAACCACTTTCCTAGACACCAGTCAAATTGACTTATCCTAACCCGGTTCAACTCTTAGGATTCCTTATCCTATTGAGCTCGAGTTCCTAGGGTTGATGTCTAATTGATTTTAAAATTAAAGGCTTAGGTCAATGCAGGATGCTGGTTGGTTGTTTGTGGGCTAAGGAAGGGTGATCAAATCCCCACCTTATCTTGTTTAATTGGGTTGTGCCCTTAATTTGATTTAATATGAATATGCACGAAAAAAAAAAAAAAATTCAATCAAAGGGTTTTATGCAATTTAAACTAGATGCATGCAACTAATTGAATTCTGAAAGGCTTACCTTGCCTCCAGCAATCACCAAAAAAAAAAATAAAAAATAAAAATAAAAATAAAACTAATATGATGCATGCTCTAAACAGTTAGGGTTTCTAATCTTATCATGAGGCTTTTAATTAGGTTTAAATGAATATTTTTTTAAATTAATTTAAAAATAAAATAAATAAATAAATAAATAAAAAGAAAAGAGAACTAGGGTTAGGATTGATCTCACCAGGCAAAACTTCTGATTCTTTTTGTTCTTTTTTTTTTTCTGCAAAATAATAAAAAAAATTAGTAAGAAAATAAAAATTTTATTTATAATTTATTTATAGAAAAATCAAAGAGATCAAAAATTTAATATCCGTGCCTTCCCCGGCAACGGCGCCAAAAACTTGATAGGGACGCGATGCTGTCGTTAAGACACCGTGTTTATCAGTTTAATCCGACTTCTTAAAATCATTGAAAATATGCGTAGATAGTAGTGAGTCGGGTCGAATCCACAGGGAAGGTAGTATTTTTAGATTTGAAATCTTTGATTTTTTAAAAGAAAAAGAAGAAAAGAATTTGAGTTTTGGAAATCAAAAGTGAAGTCGGAAAATTAAAAAGCAAAAATTAAAAGATGCAGGAAATTTAAACTTGGTACTAAGATCTACTAGTTAGATCTTAGCATCTACTTGCAAAGCAATAATTTAAAGTGCAGAAATTAAATTTAAAAATAAAAAGTAAGAAATTAAAATGCAAAAATAAAATTTTTATTAATTAAAATTTTAGAATTTAAATACATAAAATTTAAAAAAAAAAAATAAAATAAAATAGCCTGATCTCTGATCTTGGATCGGCATTGGCAGAAAGATGGTGTAGAAGCTCGGCTCTTCTTCTCGGCACCCGTTGCTTCGAAGCAGCCTTTAACCCATAGCCTGGCTTCGCCCTGTACCAAAGCTTCACCTTGATCGGAGATATTGATTTCTGATGGCCTGGGGTCCTTTTTATAGAGCTAGGAGGGCTGGATATTTTTTCTAAAGGCAATATGGGACTAATAGCCTTTGTAATCATCAAAATATAAAGAAATTTGGATAAAATTTGAATCAAAATAGCTCTGATATGACTCTGATAAATCTGATAAAATCCAGCCGTTCAACAGGAATCCAACGGTCCAAAAATCATCAAAATCGGATGCAGATAAGCTCAGATCGGGTCGGATTAAATTCTGGCCGTTGGATCGCGCTTGATCGAGGAAATCTGGCCGCAAATCGCGCTTCGGGAGTCTTGATCACCGCCGGCAGCGTTCTGGACCGTCGGATCATCGCCTGGATCGAGCGCTGCCGTCCGATGGTGATCCGCGTGATGTTTGTATCTGAATAAAATTCGGAAGCAACCACAGCCGTCCGATCCTGACCGCAAACAACCACATCCGTCCGATCGCGCAATAACTGTTCCCATGGACCGCGTGGACCGGCCGCACCGCACACCGCAACCAATCAGCGCCGCTGTTGTCGGACGAAAAGACTAAATTACCCTTGTGAGCCGCGATAAATTTCTGTAGACCCTTAAGGGGTCTAGGTCCACCACGTGGCAATCTCTGATTCGCCGGAATTTGCTGAGCTGGCGGTCCACGCCTGGATCGTGGACCGGCTGATGGCTTCAACGGCTGAGTCGGCTTGATGGCTTCGGCTTGGCTTGGTGGCTCGGCTTGCGGAGCCGGCTGAGCCGTTTTTTCTTTTTTATTTAATTTTTATTTATTTTATATTTTTAAAAATTCATATCTTTTTCATTTTAGCTCCGTTTTACTTGAAATTTATTTCGTTGTGATCAAAAAAATGAGCTCTTTCTATTGATAATAAAATTTTATTTTTTAATTTTTATTAATTTTTTATTATTTTTTAATTAATTTTTTAATTAATAAAAATATGAATTTTTTCAAAAATTATATATAAATTGATTATTAATTCTTAAAAATTAATATAAATTAATTGATAAATTAATACTTTTATTGGTGAATTTATTATGCTTATCAAGTCAAAGATGTGACTAGAAGTTCCTACTTGTATTTTCAAGATTTATAGAAAAATTAAAATTCTTATTTTCCATATATTTTTTGATAGATGGCATAGTTTGGAATTTTAAACTATATTTAGTTTTTGAATATGCATGTTTTTAGTAGGCCACCCGTAAGAGTGATCAACCTTTTGGGTGTGCCACAGTATCAACAGCAGTTATGCCCAATGGAGCAAAGTGTCAGCAGTTCTATTATGCCCAGTAGGGAATAGTTTTATTATGGTCAGTGGGGCCTAGTTTATGAGATAGTGAAAATTAGCCGGCACCTTCTTGCGAAAATGTTATGCTTATGGGGGCTCAGTAGTATCAAATGTTTTGTTTCAACTACCATGGTAGGGATGTGCTGTGAGACAGTCGATGGTAGCCGAGCAGTTTTCAGTATCATAGTTTTGAAAAAAAAACTTTTACATGGCTTTGTGCATGATTGGCATATAAAAGTTTTATTTAAAAAACATGATATTATTATGAAATATATATATGATTATGAGCATTTTAGTAATACTTCTCTGATTTTTCCACTGTTGGATGGCTTATTCACTCACTGGGACTCCTAGGTCTCACCCCTCACCTTCGTTCTATTTCAGGATTGGAGCAGTAGATGTTGCTTGTAAGAAGAATGTATTTAAAGATATTTTATGTATATGAGCTGAGTGTGATAATTTGTAAAAGGGGTATCACTTTGGTGATGTATTCATATTTGATATCAGAGTAGGGTGTGGTATGTTTGTAGAGAATGTTCTTAATATGTATATATATGAATTATATGAAGAGAGTGTGGTTGATAAATGAAATTGTGAGTTTGGTTTTAAAGAAGGTTAAGTTCAATTAAAATACTTGTGATTGATGGAATAATTGATCAAGATAATTGTTTGAGTAGGTTTAATTGTTATGGTAGTTTAGCTACAGCTTAGATTTCTCCTTAGCTCTTACTTAAGGATAAAGTATATTAGATAAAGATGGGGTGTAGCACCGTCATTCGGATTAGTAGATAGTACATAGTTGGTATCAGAGCAAGGTTAGTAGGTAGTACATAGTTGGTATCTGAGTAAGATTAGTAGGTAGTACATGTTTGGTATCAGAGCCAAGGTTTATGATTAGTAAGGATAAATAATGGTTGATGGTTAAAAGAGATTAGCAATGATTTATGATTAGTAAAGATAAGCAAGGGTTATGAGCTAAGGTTTATGATCATTAGTGATTGAGGTATAAGTTGACATGAATTATTATCAAAAATTGAGATATAAACTTTTGTGATGCTATGAATTGTTAGTAATCCTATATCTATATTAATTGATGGTAAGAGTAAAATTAGAGCATGATGATTTTAGTGACTTTACCAGTGGGAGATAGAAGTTAGTGTGGATTAAGAAGTATAGATAACGACGGCCAACCTTATAGAATATCATATTTCTATAAGCATATGGTGGAGTTCAGTACTTTTGTCTCAAGCACAAGTTATTTCCAATATGAAGATTTGTGAGTTATTTATATGTGATCATGATTTATATATATTGATTTGTTTGGAACTGTGTGTAAGTTATATGGAAAAATATGGAGAATGTTCTATGTTCTTGTGATAATGGTAATTGGTATGATTTAATTTTATCCTAAATAAGTTTATGCAAGTGGATAATTCAAATATTTTACTTTGAATCTATCTAAGTGCTAGCTTAGGTTGGGTCAATGGATTAGAATAGCACAGTGGAAGAGTGATGGAATTATATTTGTAAGGTAATAAGAATAATTGAAATATATATAAGAGACTGTTAAATCCAAGTAGATAAGCATGAGTTGATGGTAGATTTGATTTTCCTAGATATGTATGAGTTTTCATAGATGACAGAAAGATATGTATTATTCACCCTTGGTAGTTAGTAAATCATGTAGAAAAGGATATGAATTATATTTTAGCATGTGTTATTTTAGTTTTGTTAGCTAGTGGATCACTCAGAAAAAGGTACATGAAGCATATTTTAATGTGTGTAGTTAATATTGAAGTGGACAAGTTGAATTTAGTAGTTATTCCTATCGTTGTGGGTTTAAAGATGCTTTCCTAGAGAAAATTTTAGGGAAAAAGAAGATAAAATGAAAAGCAATGATCTCAGCTGCTTCAAATTTGAGGTAGATGAATTTTAAGGACGAAATTCTTTTAAGGAGGGAGAAAATGTAACATCTGGATCCAACAAGCAGTAATTTAAGAAATTAGCATTTGTATTTAGCATGTATCAAATTTTTGGCATAATATTTTATCTATAGTGTGACTGAGCTTTTAAGTATAAATTTGATAATAGCAATAAAGCATAAGGTTGATGGTTAAATCAAAAAGAAAAATGTGTTAGGAGTTGATCAATAATTGAGTTATTAAAGCTAAGTCTTGATGATTGTTGAAGCCTAAATCAGGATAAGGCAAGCATTGGATGAGTGAGTATGTTGAATCTTCCAATTCTAAAAGTTAGATTGATAATAGGGATATTAAAATTAAATTTTGATAGTTATTGGGCATTAAATGAATGATATTTTAAAGGATATTTATAGGAATATTTGTGTGTGACAAGTAGATAGCAAGTATTTGGGATGAAAAATAAATTTATGAAACCTAGGGGTTCGAGCTGACCTGAATTCAAATTGAGTCGACCTAAGTTTCAGGCTATAAAAAACTAGTTTCTATCTTTCTAAAAGAGCCAGCTCGATTAGGAATCTAGCTGATTTGGCTTACAAATGAGCCGACCCAAGTTGGAATCAAGCCAGCTTGGCCAGCGGGAACAGAAAAGCGGTGCTGGCTATAAGACTTTAAAAGTTGGTTTTTAAATAAAATTTTTGGGAAGTAAGTTGATAGCTGGCTTCTTTGGAGTGCCCCACATAGTTAGAAGAGAGAGAGAGAGAGGTGTGTTGGCCTTCTTTATGGAGTGACACCGAGCAAGTTTCTTATTTAGTTTACTCATTTCCAAAATAAAAGCCACCGGTTCTCTTTTCTTCTATTTTGGATTTCCTTGGTTAGAACAACCCGAAGAGAGATGGAGAGGGTTAGAGAAGGAAGACTTCTTAGTTAAAAATTCATAGGATTCAGTGGGAAAAAAGATGATTTGGGGATAAAATGATTTGGAGGGAGAAAGACTGCTAGCGGTGGGAAGGTAAGAAGTTGGTTTCAGAACTTCTATAGGGTTATAGCAGTTTGAGGTAAGAAATTTAGTTTTTAAGTTAGATTTAATCCAAAGCATAATTTAGTTTCATCAAGTTGAGGTTTTAGTAAAATGATTTAAAAGATTTGAGATTGAATTGAAGAAGAAAAGGGTACTTAAAAGTGGAAAAGGAAGCGGACTGTTTTTCATTCTCAAAATATTTCTTAGTTATGTTAGCAAATAAGTAAACAGTTGTGATTAGCTAAACTTAAAAAAGATTATGAACAGAAGTTTTAGATGAATTGTTGGAAATCCTTAAGTTTATATTGAGGATTAGTTAACCCTAAGTTAAAGCGAAGCAAGAATAAAAGCAAGGTATATTTTATTTTTAGATATAGTGAAGTATGATATTGATATATGTGTGTGTACTCATTTGATAGAGAAGGAAGAGAGCTCAAAAGGGTGTTTTGAATAATTTGAGTACCAAGATAAGAAAGATAACATAGTAGCTAGCTTGAGCTAAGGTGAGTAGATTTTTTATCTAACTTTGGTATTTTTCACTATGGTATTGTTATGAAAGAGATAAATTATAGAAAGCAAATTACTTTCTATTGTTCTCAACTTATATATGTATTTAGTTTGAATAGTATGGCATTATGTTTTGGAATATATTAAAATATCTCATTGACATTCGAGTTTTATCGAATATGCATGTTTTCAGTAGACCACCCATGGGAGTGATCAACCTTTTAGATGTGCTACAGTATCAGTAGTAGTTATGCCCAGTGGAGTAGAGTGTTAGCAGTTCTATTATGCCTAGTGGGATGCAGTTTTATTATGGCTAGTGAGGCCTAGTTTATAAGATAGTGAAAATCAACCGGCACCTCCTTATGAAAATGTTATGTCCGTAGGGGCTTAGCAATATAATATCAGATGTTCCATTTTGACTACCATGGTAGGGATGTACTATGGGATAGTCGACGGTAGCCAAACAGTTTTCAGTATCATAGTTTTGAAAAAATAAAGAATTACTTTTACATGGCTTTGTGCATGATTGGCATATGAAATTTTTATTTAAAAAGCATGATATTATTGTGAAATATATATATGATTATGAGCATTTCAGTTATACTTCTCTATTTTTTCCACTATTAGATGGCTTATTCACTCACTGGGACTCCCAGGTCTTATTCCTCACCCTTGTTCTATTTCAGGATTGGAGCAGTAGATGTTACTTGTAAGAAGAATGTATTTAAAGATGTTTTATGTATATGATCAGTTGAGTGTAATAATTTGTAAAAGGAGTATCACTTTGGTGATGTATTCATATTTGATATCAGAGTAGGATGTGGTATGTTTGTAGAGAATGCTCTTACTATGTATATTTATGAATTATATGAAGAGAGTGTAGTTGATAAATGAATTTGTGTGTTTGGTTTTAAGGAAGGTTAAGTTCAATTAAATGCTTGTGATTGATGGAATAATTGATCAAGATAATTGTTTGAGTAGGTTTAAGTAATATGGGAGTTCAGCTATAGCTTAGATTTTTTCTTAGCTCTTATTTAAGGATAAAGTATAGCTCTTTGTTTTTAGAAAAGGATGGGGTGTAGCACCACCATCTGAATTTAGGGGTGGGGTGTTACAACCGGCCCCTCCTATGTGGCCGCCTTGTCCCTACCTCACCACGGTTGCCCCGACCTTGCCACCCCAGCCTCGCCATGCCCACAGCCGCTCTAACCCCATCAGCGCCTCCTACGCCATGGCCCCGAGCTAGCCACCCCAACCCCACCCTCCCGCGGCCACCCTAACCCTGCTGGTGCCTCCTACATCGCAGCCCTAAGCCCGCCACCCTGGCCCTGCCTCTCCCATGGCCTTCCCAACCTCACTAGTGCCTCCTACACCACAGCCCCAAGCTAGCCACCTTGGTCTCGCCTCGCTCATGGCCACCTCGATCCCATTAGTGCCTCCTATGCCGTGGCCCCCAACCAACCACCCTAGCCCCGTCTCACCCATTGGCCTCCCCGTGGCCCCACCCCCGCCAGCCTGACCACACAGCCCCTACCCTACTACCCCCAGCCTGTAGTGCCAACCCTACAGCCCCATCCCTATGCCAGTGTGCCTACTATTGTGAGTATTAACGATGGCCTCTTGCAGATGCTTCCACCTTCTTTCTCATGTGCAATCCTTCCCACAGATATCCAAAAAAGAGAAAGAAATGGAAAGAAGTGATTGGCATGAGGTATGATAAACAAGTGACACATTTGGCATGGGATATGCTATGACCTTTTTTCTTATTCCCACATGATGTGTTAAATCTGATGGGTTCAATATTGGTTTTGCTTGCCGTATTCTTTTGGTTCCCTTCTTGTTTCCTTGATGACAATCCAAACTTAATGGATATTAAAGGGAATGGCTCTACAAAATGCTATGGCATCTTTTTCTTATTCCCATATGATGTGTTAAATCTGATGGATGCCGATCGGTTTTGCTTGCTAAATTCTTATGGTTGCTTATTTTGCTATGATTATGATACATTTAGCTCAAGGCTTGCTAAACAATTGATACATTTGGCACTGAATATACCATGATCTCCTTTTCTTATTCCCATATGATGTGTTAAACCTAATGGGTTCTGATCGATTTTGCTTGCTATTTTCTTTGATTGCCTTCTTGTTTTTTCTGATGATGATCCAAACTTAATGGATATTGAAAGGAATGGCTCCATAGATATACTATAGCCTTTTCTTCTTATTCCCATATGATGTATTAAACCTGATGGGTGCCAATCGATTTTATTTTTAGCAAACAATAGAGGAGTTCTTTGTGATATATTTGGCACAAGATATGCTAAACAAATAAAATATTTGGAACAAGGTATGCTATGTCATTTTTATCTTATTTTCTTATGATGGATTGAAGTTGATGGTTGCTTATGGGTTTTGCTTGCTGTATTCTTATGATTGCTTATTTATTTTTTCTGATGATGATCTAAACTTAATAAAAATTGAAGAGAATGGTTTTACAAATTACTATGGCCTTTTTTTTTTACTTTGTTGTTTAAGACATATTGCTTAATTTTGTATGGTGGATGCTTAATTAATGTTGCTTGGTTTCATTATGTTTCAACTTGGAATTCATTGTATTGGGTATGTATCAATGCAAAATCTTATATTATTGGAATTTAAGCTATTGGAATTAATGTCGTTGGATATGTATTTTGCTTGCTAATAAATTTATCGACAAATTTAGCAATCAATTTTAAAAATTAAAAAATTTTAAAAAATAATTGTGATCAATTTTTTGATAGATTTTGTGATCGATATTGAAATTATTATTTTTAATAAAATAACCAATTGCAAAATCGATCCCTAAATTATATATTTTTTAATAATTTTTTTCAAAAAATAGCAATAGATTTTTTGGTTGCAAAATTGATTGCAAAGTATTAAATAATTTTTTTAAAATTTTTGGTTGCTAAATTAGTTATAAAATTTTTATGATTTTTTTGTTATTTTTGATCACTAAATCAGTTGCTAAATTTTGTGACCGAAAAAGTCAATCGCAAAATATTAGCAACCAGGCTTTTTATGATCGAAAATATTCGATCATAAAATCGATCACAAAAATTATTAGTGACCAACTTTTAGTTTTTAGCAACCGATTTTTTAGTCACTAAAATCCTATTTTGCGGTATGAAAAATCTTTATACCTTCAATCAAACATCCTCACATGGATGCTTTCAATACCAACGACTCTACATGGATGATCATCTCCAAGTGTCATACTCTTCTCATCAATCTTGGTGTATGAGACAAACCAAGACTGGTTTGGAGTGTAGTGATGCAAACAAGCTAAATTCAGGGTCCATACATCTATGTATCTTTTGTAACCATTTGATACAACCAAGAGGTCATCCTCTACGTCACTATTAGCCACTGTACTCGATGCATCAGATCCATTCTTTTCTCCCTTCTTGCTCTTCTATTGCAGGCAATCATGTCTAAAGTGCCCGATCTCGTTGCACTTGTAACATCTGGCTTTCTTCCTGATCTTGCTCTTCCAGAATTTTGATCATTTTCTTGACTTGCCTCTCTCCTTTGATCTTCCAGATCTCTCCCCCATGATCAAGCCCTCTTGGAGAACACCTTCCTTGGTCAACTTTTCTCATTGTTTATTGGTTCGCAATACCGAGACCATATCTTCATACTTCAGGATCTCCTTACTATAGAGTACATCGTCACCAATGGATCATAGGATGAGGGCAATGAGTATAATAGAAGCAACGATTTATCTTCTTCCTCCATCTTCACACCAATATTCAGTAACTCATTGCACATCTGATCGAATTTTTGGATGTGTCCTAAGATATCTCCGCCTTCCTGCATCCAAAGGCTGTATAGTCTCTTCTTCAACATCAACTTGTTGCACATATTCTTATCTATATACATGGTTTGCAACTTCGACCACACGCCTCTTGCGGTCCTCTCCTCTAAAACTAAATAGAGTGCCACATCCAACAAGCATCCTTTGATCATAGAGCAGGCCTTCTTTTTCAGAGACATCCACTGGCAACCTGACATTCCTTCAGGCTTCTCTTCCAATGCCTGATCCAATTCAGCTTGAACCAGAAGATCTTTCACACAAACTTTTTACACGAAAAACTTATCTTTCCCATCGAACTTCTCGAAATCAACCTTCATGTTGCTTCCTATGGCTGGATCCAAGTCAAAAAAAATGCAACATAGATCCAAAAAATTTGAGAAATATCTTGATAGGAGCTTCCCGAATTCACAGCACCTAAAAATCTTCAACTTTCAGGCATCTTCTCCTCCTTCCACACAACCTACCTCTAATACCACTTGTTATGAATTATTTCAGGACCTATGAAAACTCTTGTACCTTCTACCAACTCTGAGAAAGCAAGCTAGAGATGATAGCAAGAAAGATAAAAATCAAATGATAAGAAGATGAGAGAGTGGTAGAGTGAGAAATAGAGAAAGCTAGGGTTTAGGGAGAAAAGAAATTTAATTCATTCTCTTATCCATAATCTACATATACAAGTATATATATAGACACCCTGAGTCAATACGACTCAGCCCTAAAAAACTCTCCTCATCTAACCCATACATGAAAATACTCACCTAAGTCCATGTAAACTCATGTCTTGCATGCTCTCATCCTCTGGACTAAAGACCTAGCCCAATACATGAATTAGCCATCTTAAGACCTTTCATACCAGGCCTTAAGACCCCTTAGATTAGATCCAATCCAAGATCAAATAGAAAACCCATCTAGATCTGTTCGCCATCGTCGAGCTGGCTAGGTTAGAAATCGAGCCAGCTTGACTGCATCTTTTCGAACCATATTTTCTATCTACCTGAGATAGCTGGCTCAGATATGGGCCGAGCCGGCTCGATCTGAGATCGAGCCGGCTCGATTGCGTATTTTGAGCCAGCCCGATTGTATGCCAGCCTCTTTATCTTTGCTGATACATCTTCGGCCAATCCTAGTCTTCAGAAGCCACCACCTTGATTCCTTCATGATCTTCCAAGACTTGGGAGTACCACACTTATCCTTTCACCCTCAGCCCAATACTTAATTATGAATTAAGGGTTATTGATTAGGATTTAGAATTATAAATTAAATATCCTAAGACAAAAATCATAACACATGGGTTAATGGGTTAGAGTGAATTAGATCTATTAATTGAGTTAGACCTAAGGTTAGATTAAAGAATGGACTTAATTAGAGTAATTGACTAAATCTAATCAAATATTGTCTTAGATTTGGTCAAGGACTCTATAGATCAATTGCAATAGTTATAGTAGGTCAAGTCCATATCTTTAATGAGAACCAAATAGACATAATTCTTGGTTAAGTGCTCTAGCCCAAATTGCTAAGTGGATCCAATCGAAACTAATTAACCAATTAGTGTCTAAGGTAAGTCGAATAGTTTATGACCGATGGTCTTGAATTGGAAGCTACTCGCACTAATTCAGTCTTTGATGAGTTAATGGCATATTTCTCTCACCGAGCTCACTTATTTGGTCTTCTTGGTGAAATTATATTTTGATCAAATCACTTGATAATTTAAGCTGACCCATATCAACTAGGTAAATCGGTGTGATTGATTTAGGTGCTCCTAGATTGGCTTATCTCTGATCTCTATTAATCTAACTTGGTGAAGTTAGTGAAAGAATTATGATTAGCTGGTTAATCTTCTTCTCTCTTTTCTAAAAATGAGTTAATCAAAATCTCTAAAATTATTAGATACTTAAAATGAAATAGTTATGGTGATAACTAGATCATAGCCTCCCACTAAGATGGATGGTAATAGATCCAATAGTCTGGGTGGACATTGGAGGTGCCTTACACCTAGTGTTCATCAAGATATTAGAATTATCATTCATCATATGATGATTAGATTGCACTCTCTAAATGACGATCAAGTTGGCCAAAGCTTTCCTCAGGCCTGGTTATCGTTCGTTTGATGCACCAAACTTAATCATGTTAATGGTTGGACCTAATCGAGACTTTTAGTAGAGGCCCTAGCCTACTGAAAAGATACTTGGGGCAAAATCTAATACTAAAATTTATTTAAAGAAATAATTGGTTAAGAAGCTCCTCATAGATGCACATGGATTGGCCAGAGCTTTTCTCGGGCCTGTATGCAGTCGTATGGATTCTAGTACTCACTAAGAAATTAAGATAATTTCTTGAATTGGAGGTAGAGGCTATCAATTCAAACAAAATAATGGAAGAATCTTTTGATTAAAGTCCAAATCTTAAGACTTAATAAATTATTTACTAATTAGGCTTTTGATTTTTCTTGGTGCAATTAAGGTCAAACCCTTATTGCTCCATTCACTATTAGACAGTCATATACTTATGGGACCTAACTTTCATAATAAGTATCGAAAGTTAAATATTGTTCAGTAGCACGAAGAGATTCATGTTGGGGATCTTATGACCAGTCTAAACACAAAGTCCAAGACAAACCAAAATCAGGCAGAGTGCTTCTACTATAAGAAGCAAGGGCACTAAAAGAGAAATAATTCTCAGTATCTTGCTTTCCTTGATCCCAATAGACTGAATAAGAAAAAAGAGCAAGGAGTTGCTAATCAAGAATGTTATATGATAACATCTTGTAATTTCTCTATTTGTAATACTATTATCTGGGTATCGGATATTGAAAGTCCAGCTCATATTTGTAATTCGTTGTAAGGATTTTAGGTTAGTAAAAAATTTAAGAATGACGAGTGATTCTTGAATGTTGGAGATGAAAGATCTATTTCAGTTCTGACTTTGGGAATAGTTCAACTTATTTTCAATGGTAATGTCATTTTTTTAGATAATTGTTGTTGGTGCGAAGTCTAATTTACATAGAAATCGATGCTGGAGTTGAAGAGGACGAGGTCGCCACTGGTGACCTATAAAATAAGTCTCGCCTAGAGACGGGGGTGGTGGCTCTGGCAAGACCCTCCGACGATTAAGTCAGCTCTTTCGGCCAACAAAAATGAAGTGCTTAAGAAAGAAAGTGGTAGAGTATCGAGAAGGAGAAGAGAGCTTCTGAAAAGAAAGCATATCTGGAGGATCTCTTAAATAGGTAGAGCTTATAACAAACTGATAGTGACAGCTGCAACCACCTAGTAGTGGACCGTTTGGGGCCACATGTAGTTTGTTACGAAGGATAGTGTCTGTTGTCATGACGTACTAGCCTGTTGGGACCTGACAGCTGAAGTTTGGATAGGATAGCTACAAGCGATGAAGAGTTCCTAGTTATTGTTATTCGAAAAGAGCTTCGAGGTTATCGAGATTGACTGTGTGTAGGCTATTGCTTGCTATTTGCTATATCGAGGGCGTGCGTTGCGAGGTCCTTTCGGGCTGTTGGAAGTGGTTCAGATGGAATCTTGCTGGGAGAGAAGCTCGATCGAGCAGAGCCCTTCAGGCAACTGAAAGAAGAACTTCGAAAGGAGTTCGATTGTAGGAGAAGTCTAGCTGAAGGAGAAGTTCGAGAGGAGTTCGACTATAGGAGAAGTTTGGAAAAAGTTCGACTGGCGGAGCAGTCTAGGAGGAGTTCAATTGTAAGAGAAGTCTGAAAGGAGTTCGACTGGTGGAGCAGTCTAGAAGGAGTTTGACTGGCAGAGAGGTCTAGTTGAAGAAGAAGTCTGAGAGGAGTTCGATCAGCAGAGAGGTCCGACTGAAGGAAAAGTTCGGAAGAAGTTGGATTGACCCCAAAGCTAGCCAGGCTAGACTACCCAGGGGGCTACTCTCACTGTCCAAGTTCATCCGAAGAGGATCCAATGATAGAAGGGTGGCTGGGATCTCTCTGAAACTAGACATTTAGCCAAACTTCGATGGAAGTGGGTTTATCCCCAACAATAGTCCCCCTACTCCCAAGTTCAAAATTCGAAGTAAGGAAGTACAGAAGTGACTGTCGAGATCCGAAAAGATATTTTTTGAGCCTTCCTTTGAAACTCTGCCCAACATATGACATAATTAAGGATTTGCCTATCGCCACTTCTCTACCATGATGAGTGGGACATGCGGTGCACATAGATCAGCCGAATGAGATCTACAATCATAATTGTTTCAAACTTTTCTTGGCTATTTAAAGCCTTCTTCCTCCTCCAAAATTCATTCTATCTGAGTCTTCTTCCTTCCTTCCCCGAGAGTCTCGATTTCTTCTCGCATCCTCTCTACTCCCAGGCGCTGTTCTACTTAATTTTCGTCATGCTCGGCATCTTCTTATCTTTCTTAGTCGACTTAGGTCAGTTTTTCAATTCTTCTCTTTGAGATTTGTGCTTCTTAGATTTCTTGCTCTTTTGATTTTCTCTAGGGAGTGTCTGCATTTTATTTTTCTTGATTTTTGGAGATTTTTTTGGGATTTATTTTGATCGATATGTCTTTCGAAACCTCCCAATCTGTTGGTTCATAGAGCTCGTCCAGGCCGATCTTCTTAGATCCCATTTCTCTAGCTGAGGTTAATCCTAGGAGTATGTTCAATCAGTCTTTCATCCTGAATTTTATTTCTTCTGTCGTTACTCTGAACGACCTCTTCTTGATTTGGATACAGTATAACATCCCACTAGAGTATGACCTTGAACTCCCCAGTCAGGCAATCATGCTAGTTTGTTTCTAGTTGGTCAGTTTTGTCTATACCTAGAAGCCTTGCTTGCTGAGCTTTGACTTTCACTTCCTACTTTCATTGTCATGCTTTTTCACTTTTTGAATATTTTTCTTGCTTCCGTCATACCGAACTTCTTTCGATTTATAATTGGCTTTCTTTCTCTTTGTTATTTGGCCGAAGTTCGGCCAACTGTCTCACTCTTTTGAAATTTTTACACCTTTAAACGCCATCCTTTCACAAAAGACTGATGGTACTTCTCCTTTTGTTTGATAAGAAGGGATTACTAAAAGGTACTCCTTCTTCTATTCATAATTGAAAGGAGAAGTACTTCTTCATCTGATGTCCGACCTTAATTTTTGACCTTCCTCCCTGGGGCTTCCTTAGGGAGTCAGTCCATCGAGGCCCTAGCTTAGATGGAGCCGACCTCGAGTCTTCTAACAAACTTAAGGCATACCGAGCTCCTCTCCTTTCTAACCTTCTGAAGGAGTAGATCTTATTCAATCTTGGCTTGAGTCCTCTTAACCCTGTCGGTATTAAATGCGTTTATATGCATGTACACAAATATACATATGAACTCTCATGAAATTTCATATGTACCTTGACTGACTATAGTTTTTCCTTTATTGCAGAGATGGATAATGATGCTGTGGAGAGGCTCACCAAGGGCCTTTATGTCCAAAAGAAGAGGAAGGAGGCAGCCCCAGATGGAAGCTCGAAGAGGGCGAAGATTGGCAGCCTATGTTTTGAGGTTTCGGATGTCCCCGCGGCCACTCCCAAAGTCATTCTGGGCACTGAGGTTCTTTCAATCATCGAGGGTAGCATTGAAGGTGTGGGCTCTCAGTCTCCCGCATCCTCGATCCTTCCTATAGAAGGACCAGTGTTGGAGCACCACATTGAGAGGGAAAGAGAGGATGGAGATGACAAGAAGAAGAAGAAGGCCACTATCATGAAGGTGGTCTGTAAGGCTCATCCGAGCGGATCAAGCAACAACAATGGTGATGATCTGGGGGCGGACCCCTTTAGCAACCTAGACATCATCCAGGATCTGACTAACAAGTTTGCCCAGCCCAAAAAGGTGGACTACCTAGCCGACCTCGATCGAACGCAGTTTGTTTGGGAGTTTTTCGAAACTTTTCTCAAGATAATCATCTTGCCGCATTTTTTTTTTCATTTTTTTCCCTTCTTTTTTTTCTCTTACTGTGACTCATCTATGACTCATCTATGGCAGTCGGGCCACCACATACTGACCCACCTCAAGAGGATAAATTGCCAGGAGGTGGAAGCACTGAAGGTCTAAGGGGATCTTCAAGCCAAGATCGATTGCCTTCAAGAAAAGGTCACCGAGGCTGAGCACCTCACGAAGGAGAAGGCGGCAAAAAATAAGAATCTTCAGGGAGCGCTTTGGAAGGAGGAGCTCATCTCGATCGGGCTCAAGACCGCATTGGCCCTAGAGGAGGAGAAAAAGGAGGTCGAGATCATGGTCACCGAGCTAAAAATTAGAATATCGAAGTTCATTTCGGAGGTGACAGTCCGAGCCGTGGAGGAGTTCAAGGCCTCCTCCGAAATGAAGGACTTAAATATTGCATTAGGCCAGAAGGCATTCATAAAGGGCTTCGAACTCTATGAAGGCAGGGTGGCCTGGATGTTTTCTAAACTTGATCTCAACTTCCTGGAAGAGGAGCCCGATGAAGAAGCGGGGCCGTCCGGTGCTGCAGCTGACCCCTCCCTCGTTGAAGTGGTCTTTGAATCCTCCAAGCCTGCTGTCGAGGTGCCCGAGCCCATGCAGGAGCCTGAGGTTGTCTTCGAAGCATCGATCGCACCCGTTCTCGAGCTCGTGGCTACCCCTAGAGTGCCGAGCTCCTCTGCTGCTTTTCCTTCGGAGGTCGGGGGCCTTTAGTAGTTGTATTTTCTTTCTGGCTTTATCCTGTACTTGAAAAATTTTTAATCAATGAAAGTAGAACTTCTTTTAATTAATAGCTTAGAATGCTTTTCATGCATTGAATGCAGTCCCCCATTGATGCCGAGCTACTACCTCAGGGAATTCTTTTAAAATTGATAGCTAGAAATTTGAAGAAGAAAGTTCACCACTTGAGAAAGAAATTAAAAAGGGTTGAAGTTGAACTTCAAAAATCTAGGAAGAATACATTGGAGGTGATAATTAAGGTTACCCGTCTTCGTAAGCTGCATATGAAAGATTCCACGATCTTCACCATTAAGAAGGGCAACTTTGAGAGAGAGTTAGCAAAGCTCAGGAAAAGTGTCGGTGATAAATCTTGGGCATTAACAGTGAAGGTCGGCTCCCCTGAGGTTGAACTCCAGGCGGCAAAGGAGAAGATTTAGTTATTGAAGAGGAGTTCACCGGGATCTTCTGATAAGACGTGATATGAGTGGGATTGGTCAAAGAAGTTCTCCACACTTCAGAAGCAGTTGCATGATGCTGAGCTCACTTATGATACCTATCGACTAGGTTGGAGTGAGAGGATATCTAAGCTTGAGCAAAAGCTTCATGCTGCTAATAGCGAGATGGCCTGGCTCCAAAAACAACTCGATGATAGTCACCAAGCTGGAGCGAGCAAGGGATCAGAGCAGGTTGCCTCCTTGATGAGGACTCTGGGGAAGCTCTTAGAAGCAGTTGGGAGGAAGAAGGCCAAGGTTCAAAGGCTGAAGATCCAGCTATCGTGTGAGCTGCAAGCCCTTAAGGATGCTGAGGCTGAGTCTGAAGTCCTAAGAAAGCAACAGCAAGAGCTTGAAGGTAACTTCGAATACATCAACAGAATGTATATAGATGGCTTATATAAAAAGAGAGAGCTTGAGGGGGAGATCCTTAGACTAAAGCAAGCCCTGGCGATGGCTAGGGCTGCCAACCTAAAATTTGAGGAGTCCAATCCATCTTAGGACTTTGATCTTTTTTCTTTCTTCTTTCTTTTCATGTAATCGATCTTGCTAACCTTTATCTCGCCTATAACGGGCTTATATTCTTGTGTAATCGATCTCGTTGATCTTTATTTTGTTTGTAATGAACTTAATATTTATAATAAAATGGTACCCTTTTCATTATTGTCTTACATAGATTTGATGCTGGTTAATAGCTTCACTTTCTTCATCGCATTTTTCTTTACTTTGTCTTCTAATGAGATGCTAGTTGTGGATGCTAAGCTAGGATTCCCTCCATGAACTAGGACAGGGTTCCTCTTTTCGTGTTTAATGTAGCCATAGGAAAAATATGTATAAGGGTCGTCAGTATGGCTTTTCTCTTTTCTTCATTTTAGATTAATGAGGCCTTGGCCTTCCTCATGTTAGGATGAGATTCTTTTTTATTCTTTGCACGATCATAGAGATATGTTAGGACCGTTGATGGGATCTCTCTCCTCATCTTGTCTTAGTTTAACGAGGCCTTCGACTTCATTCATCTTAAGACGAGGTTCTCCTCCTATTCCTATCTTGGCTGTAGGGGCATATTAGGACCGCTGGAAGGGCCTCTCCCCTCCTCCCATCTTAGATTAATGAGGCCTTCGATTTTGCTCGCATTAGAATAAGGTTCTCCTCCTATTTCTATCATGACTGCAGGGATGCATTAGGACCGCTGGAAGGGCCTCTTCCCTCATCTCATCTTAGGTTAACTAGGCCTTCAACTTTGCTCACATTAGGATAAGGTTCTCCTCCTATTTCTAACATGGCTGTAGGGGTGTATTAGGGCCACTGGAAGGGCCTCTCCCCTCTTCTCATCTTAAGTTAACAAGGCCTTCGACTTTGCTCACGTTAGGATGAGGTTCTTCTCCTATTTCTAATATGGCTATAGGGGCATATTAGGACCGCTAGAAGGGCCTCTCTCCTCATTTTGTCTTAGATTAACGAGGGCTTCGGCTTTACTCATGTTAGGACGAGATTCTCTTCATATTCCTAATGTGGCTATAAGGATATATTAAGGCCACTGGAAGGGTCTCTCCCCTCATCTCGTCTTAGATTAATGAGACCTTCAATTTTGCTCATGTTAGGATGAGGTTCTCCTTCTATTCCTAACGTGGTTGTTTTTGTTGTACGGTTAAGTTCGTGAAGTCGTTTTCCACCATTATAGATTTGTAACAAGGATTGAGGTGTTAAAGTAGAGGGATTTTATTATGACTAAGTCATCGATAATACATCCATAGGTTTTTCGAGTTTCATGATTGGGATAGATCAGCTCCTCCGAGCTCCTTTTGGTAATATGTCCGGAGCCAGACAACTTTCTTGATCTCATAGGGTCCTTCCCAATTTGGGATGAGCTTTCTCTGATTTTGAGGTTAGGAAATGGCTGCTCGTCGAAACACTAACTCTTCCACTCTGAATACTTTGTCTTTAACTCTGGAGTTGTAGTATCAGACCACCCTTCACCTATAAGCAACCATCCAAACTTGGGCCTCCTCTCATTTTTTCTCCAGCAGGTCGAGGTCAGCCCTGAGGTCTTGTGAGTTTCGTTGCTCATTAAATACCATAACTTGCACTGATAGGAGCTTAAGTTCTATCAGGATGACTGCCTCTATTTTGAAGGCCAAGATGAATGATGTCTCCCTAGTTGGTAGTCTTTAAGTAGTTCAATACGTTCAGAGTACATGGTAGAGTTCGTCCACCCAAGTTTTCCTTGCTTTTTCAAGCCTTACCTTAATATCCTGTAATAAGGTCCTGTTGGTCACCTCTGCTTTACCATTTACTTATGGATGGGCCATCAATGTGAAATTATGGAAGATGTTCAAATCCTCATAGAACTCAGCAAACTTCATCCCGACAAACTATCGCCTATTATCTGTTATTAAGATTCGAGGCAGACCGAACCTACAAATAATCGACTTTCAGATAAACTCTTATACTTTAGCTTTAGTAATTTTTGCTAGAGGTTCGGCCTCAATCCATTTGGTGAAGTAGTCGATCATCACTAAGAGAAACTTTGATTGTCTGGATGCCATCGGGAATGGTCCAAGTCTATCCATCCACCATTGCATAAATGGCCAAGGAGTACTTAGGGATGTAAGCTCAGAGGCTAGTTGCCTTTGTATATTTGCATTTCTCTGGTAGCGGTCACATCTTTTAACATATTTGATACAATCATGATGCATAGTCGGTCAATAATATCCTTATCAAAGCAACTTGTGAGATAGGGATCTAGCACCCAGATGGCTCTCATAGATTTCTTCATGTACTTTTCATAGTGCAAAGTCGACTTTAGAAAATCGGAGATATTTTAAAAGTGCCAAAAAGTAAGATCTCTTGTACAGCTTATTCTCATACAGAACATACCAGGAGACTTGGTTTCTTAGCTTTCGAGCTTCTTTCGGATCATAGGAAAGTATCCCATCTTTGAGATAAGTGACCAACGGGTCAATCCAATAGGGTTCATGATCGATCTACATTATAGACTGTGGCTCTTCCATACTCAGAGATTTCAACACTTCAAAGTATACTTCTTTGGAAAGTTTGTTGGGGGCAAGTGTGGCTAGCTTGGATAGGAGGTCGGCTCTACTATTCTCTACCCTTAGAATTTATTGAATGCCAAAATTATTGAAGACTGCGGTCAGGCTCTTTACCTTCTTAAGATACTTTATCATACTTTTCTTTCAAGCTTCATAACTGCCATTGACTTATTCCACTACCAATTGCGAGTCACTATAAGTCTAGAGCTGGTCTGCCTCTAGTTCTTTTGCTATCTTTAGCCTTGTTATTAGAGCTTCATATTTTGCCCCATTGTTTATTGTAGCAAACTCAAAGTGTAGTGCATACTCAGTAATGACCCCTTCGGGATTGACTAGGATCAGTCCAGCACCTACATCGAAAGCATTGGAAGAGCCATCTGTTAGATATATGTGCCCTAGAAGCCAGAATTGGCTGACACTTGTAATACACTTCTAGGGGCAAAATTGTAATTTTGACTATAATTAATGAAATGGGTTATTTTCTATCACACATGTGTATTTAGTGTCTGTGATACATCCTTTGAGTTAATGGTAATGATAATTCATATTTTCAAGAGTTGAAAATTTAAGACATGAATAATCATTATTAACTCATAAACAGCTCCCGACCATAGGATCATCACGAGGATGGTAATTGATCCGGAAGGTTGGTGTACGATCGCTTCTCTTTAGTAGATGAGTCTTGAGTCTACGGTGTGGAGACACCAGAGCGAGAGTACAGGTACTCGTTAGAGAACGAGGGCACTGAGCGTGACCACCTCGAGTAGTCATTAGGAAGTCTACCTTCTCGTCAATGACTGACTCGATGCTGCAGTAGTGTGTCTGGTTCTTTGACCTGAGATGCATCGGCAGTTCACCTTGAGGGTGTTATAGTTTGACTACACCATTACTCGGTCTCCTAGCCATATGGAACCCTGAGGTGTATGTTGGCTATGACATGTTCATTGTAGGAACTGGATTGCATCAAGATGGGAATCTATCTACCTCGGTGGTAGAGGAGTAGCCCTATGATGATCATGAGAATCAAGTCCAGAAATCCATGGCCATGGTAGAGTGAAATAATAGAAAGAGTTTCTATTTAGATTTTCACATTGGACTCGAATCGAATGATTACATCATATGACAGAGACTAGGGTTTGACGAGTTCACCTTAACCCTAATCTGATCGGGGCTCAAGATAGAAGAACTTAATCACACAGGTAGCTGCACCAAGAGGTTCGCATTCAGCTCTGATGGGTTGCCACCATATACTGCTAGGTGTCACTGGTGGATTTTGGGAGCAATTAGAATGATTTAGATGATCGATCATTCTAGCTGTTCGAATCAGAAGAGTTCTGATCCATCGAAAGGAGTTTCGATGATGTCGATGATAGAGATCATGACATATCCCATTACCATACAGAACTGAACCTAACTGGGTCACACAAACAAGGGTTTGAATCTGGTGATCATCAATTGAACTGATCTAGTTCAATTGATCTGAATGAGATTCAATTAGGTTCAAGAAAATCGTGCTAGCACTCGATTGAACCTAACGTTCTTCTTTTACTATCATAAATAAGTTGTCCTGACTGAGCCAAAGGAGTTTGTGCTCAATCAGAGGCCTTCATATGGTCTGACTGGAGGTTGTCCAAGTCAGAAATAGGTTGTCTTATTTGTAAGACATTACCTGCCATTTTTGGTCACCTGCCATTTCTTGTTCTTTGACTTTGGTCAAAAGTCTACCTTTGACTGGTCAAACGTTGACCATTGACCACTTTGACTTTTGACCACATGTCATGCACCTATTGGAGAGCTGGTGGGGGCCTGTCCCCCTGCCAGAACCTGGCAAGGAGAAGGGCGCACGCCAAGGGTGGCGTGAGCCCAAGTAGGAGGCGCCTAGGAGTCCTTGTTGGACAAGGACTCCACCTCCCTTTTGGATTCCAATTCAGAGTTCTACTAAGAATCCAAGTTTGACTGGTCTTAGGCGCCCTCTAAGGAGGAATCCAGGGGTCTCTATTCCAACCAATCAGATTTAGATCTGATTTCACAAAGGGTTGTGATTGGTTGAGAGGAAGAGGAGTTGGATCACAAGAGGTCTATAAATAAGACCCTGCGCCCAACCCTAATTTCTAATGCAATTAGACACGCCCCAAGGCTGCCTCTCCCCTCCTTCTCCATGCCATAGTCTCTTCTCCCCTTGCTCTCCACGTCCAAAAGTGTTTTGGACTTTGGTTGGTGCGATTCAGATCAAGGAAAGGCGATCAAAAGCAAGAAGGCTGCGCTGCTGCAAAAGGACGACTGCAGATCTTCAAAAGAGTTTTGAAGATCCTCCAGATCAGATCCAGATCTGATTTTTGGAGGTGTGATAGAGAAGAAGAGGATCTCCAGATCCAACCCGAGTGGATACCGGTAGAGGCCAGGCGCTTGCGTGGCTAAGATCCAGAACCTTCCGCTGCAATCAGGATCATCTACAGGGTAATAGGATTACCCAAATCAGGTAAATTAAATTTGATTTAATTT
>QRFJ01007118.1:0-43437 GCA_006176705.1 Cocos nucifera
TCGAAAGGAGTTTCGATGATGTCAATGATAGAGATCATGACATATCCCATTATCATAAAGAACTGAATCTAACTGGGTCACACAAACAAGGGTTTGAATCTGGTGATCATCAATTGAACTGGTCCAATTCAATTGATCTGAATGAGATTCAATTAGATTCAAGGAAATTGTGCTAGCCCTCGATTGAACCTAACGTTCTTCTTTTACTATCATAAATAAGTTGTCCTACCTGAGCCAAAGGAGTTTGTGCTCAATCAGAGGCCTTCATATAGTTTGACCGAAGGTTGTCCAAGTTAGAAAAGGTTGTCTTATCTTATAAGATATTACCTACCATTTTTGGTCACCTGCCATTTCTTGTTCTTTGACTTTGGTCAAAAGTCTACCTTTGGCTGGTCAAATGTTGACCATAGACACTAACTTTTGACCACATGTCATGCACCTATTGGAGAGCTGGTGGGGGCTTGTCCTCCTATCAAAATCTGGCAAGGAGGAGGGTGCACGCGACCCTAGGCGTGTGCCCAAGTTGGAGACGCCTAGGAGTCCCTGTTGGACAGGGACTCCATCTCCCGTTTGGATTCTAATTAGAGTTCTCCTAAGAACCAACTTTGACTAATCTTAGGCGCCCTCTAAGGAGGAATCCAGGGAACTCTATTCCCACCAATCAGATTTAGATCTAATTTCACAAAGGATTGTAATTGGTTGGGAAGAAGAGGAGTTGGATCACGCTTAGTCTATAAATAAGACCCTGCGCCCAACTTAAAGATATATAGATGAAAAAAAAATCACAATTCTCCACACCCCAAGATGGCCTCTCCCCTCTTCCTCTATGCCAAACCACCTTCTCCCTCTCCTCTCCACGTCCAAAAGGGTTTTGGATCTTGGTTGGTGCAATCTAGATAAGAGAAAGGCAAGTAAAAGCTAGAAGGCTGCGCTGCTGCAAAGGACGACTGCTGATCTTCAAAAGGAGTTTGGAAGATCCTCCAGATCAGATCCAGATCTAATTTTTGGAGACGTGATAGAAAAAAAGAGGATCTTTAGATCTAGCCTGAGTGGATACTGGTAGAGGCCAGGTACTTGCATGGCTAGATCCAGAACCTTCTGCTGCATACAGGATCATCAATGGGTAATAGGATTATCTATATCAAGGTAAGTTAAATCTGATTTAATTTATCTGATTTTATTTTGATTTCTAAAATAATAATAATCAGATCTGAAATATATCAAAATCTGATTGGGATCAAGGGATAAATTTTTGAAATATATCTCTTGATCTGATCAAACCTGAACGAACCTGGACCGGGAAATCAGGATTTTCCTTCAATATGCTTTCTTACTTGAGGTATTGTCGGACAATCTCTCTTCAAGAGAGAAATTTCATAGCCTATCGGTAGATAGCTCTTCTTGAAATTTTTCATGCTGAAGTATTTCAGTACAGTGTTAATATATGTGGACTGAAGGAACTCAAGCAAATTTTTTGATCTATCTTTATAGATCTTCATCCCTAAGATGTAGGAAGCTTTTCTCAAGTTCATCATGGAGAACTATGACGACAGTCAAATCTTTTTTTCTTGTAATGCAGGAACGTCATTTTCGATTAAAAAAATATCATCCATATATAATATTAGGAATACAACCGCTAGACCATTAGTCCACTTGTACATGTAGGGCTCTTCTTCGTTCTTAACGAATCCATACGTCTTAATCATCCTATCAAAATATGTTCCAACTCTAAGATGCTTGCTTTATTTCATAAATGAATTTTTAAAGTTTCCACACCTTAGACTCATCTATGGATGTGAACCCTTCAAGTTGTATCATATACACCTCTTCATCTAGCTCTTCATTCAGAAAAGCTGCCTTCACGTCCATCTGGTAGATTTCATAGTCCAAATGAGCAACTATCGCAAGCATAATCTGAATGAACTTGAGCATTACCATAGGAGAAAATGTCTCATCATAGTCTATGCCATAATGTTGATGATACTCTTTGGCAACCAGACAGGCCTTATAGGTCTTCACCTTTCCGTCCATGTCCCTTTTTCTCTTAAAGACCTATGTACACCTAATAGGTTTTATCCTTTTAGGTAGATCAACCAATGTCCATACATTGTTGACCTTCATGGACTCCATTTTGGATTTCATGATCTTAAGCCATTTCTTAGAGTCAGGTCTCTACATTGCATCCATGTAGGTGATCGGATCCTCATCATTCTCATTGGATTTGATAGGATCCTCATCCTAGACCAAGAAATCGTAGTATCTATCTAGCTAACATGGTACTTTACCAGACCATCTTAAGGGTGTAGGTTCAATGGGCTTTAGGTTTGATCTAATCAAATTTGGATCAGGTTCAACTACTTGTATCGATTTTTCCATCTGTCGAATTTTCTTAAGTTCGACCTCAGAGGCATTAGTTCCTTCACCAAGGTACTGCTTTTCCAAAAAGATTGTCTTAAGGTTGATAAACATCTTTTATTCATCAGTGAGGTAGAAATAATATCCTTTAATTTCTTTTGAATATTTAATAAAATTACACTCGTCAGACTTAGGTCTAAACTTATCCGTTACTAAATGTTTGACATAAGTCAGACACCCCCAAATCCTAAGGTGCGAGAGTACTGACTTACATCCTGTCCACATCTCATATAGTATTTTGGAAACAGACTTACTCGAAATTCTATTTAGAATGTAACAAGACGACTCGAATGCATATCCCTATAAGGAGGTCGGCAGACTAGTGAACTCCATCATGGATCGATCCATGTCCAATAGGATCTGATTCCTTCTTTTAGACAGACCATTATGCTGTTGTTGGGTATTATATCCTAAAGCCAATCATCTAGATTGTAGATGGTTGAATTTATTATAAATTATACTTAAATTATAATAAATAAAATTATTATTTTGATATTTCATCACTCTTGTACATTTTCTATAATGAACTCTCTTGTGATGAAGTTCTTAGGACTATTTATACTCGATAAAAGAGGATTTACCATTTAGTCCTTAAACTTGTTCGTGATCAAATAATACGTTGTTACCTAGGATGACAATATATTGAGTATAGATTGTTGTGTACCATATATGTTGGTTGTCCTCTTAATCAAGGAGTTTGAAAATACTGGTATGGATTGCAGGTGAAGTATAGGAGTACATTTCACTGAACGTGATCTAACTATGGAGCTATTTGCGGTCAAGAGTTGCTCGCAAAGGATATGGGTTTAAGTATTCCTTCCTGAGATCGGCATGATGACTTGCGAGCAACTCACTATACTTTGGTACTGAACTACTTAAATTTCTAATTCAATGATGGAAGATTACTGAATGTAGTTAAGTACTTATTTAGTCGGTGTGTGAGTCAAGATGGAATTGACCCCTCCAAGTATTGGAGTAAATGCATCACTATATTTTAATTTAACAAAATCTTAATTGGGGTAGTCCATATGATGGATATTGAAATTTTGAAATAAAATGTAGATGATTTTTTAGGATTCACAATTAAATTCTAGGTCATCTTTTGAGCATTAGGGTCAAGAAAATGAATTATATGGTAATTATATACCATAGGTTCATCGATGTTGCATTGCAACTATTCGACCTATCCGAATGTCGGAAACCATTGCTAGATGATCACATTGATTGGTACAGAAAATTGATTATTGTGCTACCGACTTAGTGTTTGAACCTATGAGATCACACATAATAGGAGTTTCTATCTGATCTGATGGCTGATCAAGAGTTCCAATGGTCTAAGATTCTGTGGTCAAAAATCCTACTGGACTGAAACACTATGATCGAGAGTCCTACTGGACTGAAACTCTACTTTCATGGGTCCTACTGGATTGAGACTCTAATATTTTTAGAGGATTAATTATTAATTAGATTGCTAATTAGCTTAATTTGATTGAATGATGAGGATTCGATCAAATTTGATTGAATTTGATTCGAATGGGTTTGACTCGATTAGGTCATGAGATGACCTAATCGCTATGAAAGATTCGACCCTAATTTGATCAGGATCTCGATCTAATTAATTTTTAATTTGATTAAAATTTAATTAGATTGGGTTAAGCCTAATTTGATTATGTTTGACCTAGTCTAATTAGGTTTGAAAAAATTGGTTTGGTTGAAATCAATTCAAAGCTTGTTTGAATTTTGAACTCCCAGCGCCACCTTGACTTTGACCTGCACCCTTCCCACGCACATGATGAATGTGCATGAGAATTCCCATGCTTAGGAGTAGGTTTTTGCACCCCATTCTTTCTGCCTTGGTCCAAGTGTTGGACCGGTTCAAACTAAGTTGAATTTTCAATTCAACTTAGATAGTTAGAGGTTTGAACTTATCTCTCCCTTATCTTATCTCCACACCTCCTTAAGATTTTTGTCACATTTTTTTGGAGTGTTTTCAGCATGCGTGCATAGAAGGAGAGTCCTTCTACATGTCATCCACTTGGATAAGGCATTGGAATTGGATAAGACCTTCACTTGAATTTTGAATTTAAGTGAAATTGGTTGAAACCATCTAACTTCTCCCTTCCTTATCTTCCCACGTGCATTACCCATTGAATTGTCACTCTTTTTAAGAAGAATTTTTTGGGCATGCATGGGTATACGAGAGGCATTTCCTGGAGAGAAAATAGTAGAGGGGCGCCACTTCTTGGGCGAGAGAAATTCGAAAGAGAAAGATAGGAAGAGTCCTACGCCATTCAACCTTCCCATAAGCCACCTTTTGTTTTCTTATTTTTGTCATCAAAATTTAAATAATCTTAAGTGTGGGTGTAGGTAGAAATGAGAGTCCTTCTACTAATGAAAAGGGTTTTCATGAAAAACAATCCAAAGGGTGGGCATGTGGAGTCTTTTATGCGCTAGGGTTTTTCGACGATCTTTTCGCTGTTGCCTTTCTTCCTTTGATTAGATCTAAGTAAAATTGGCATTTGAGTTTTGTGTGAAAAGTGTTTCACATAAAATCATCGAGAGGGCATGTGAAGTCCTCTGGATAAGTGTTCTAAGTGTCAGAAAATTCAGAGGTTCTGGGATTCTAGGGTTTTGAGTGTGTCATATCCCTAGGGTTTCAACCCAGGGTTCGGGTAATAACTTCGAGTGCTGTGAGCATCAGATGACCATGAAATTTGCTTCACCACTTCATCTTCCTCCTTAAAGTATATTCTAATTTTTTGAAGCATCTAGGAGATTAAGAAAAAGATGGTTGATCGGATCAATGAAGATCAGCCATCGAAGGCCCCAGCAAAGAGCTAGCACTCCGGAGGAACTGGTCGGGACCAGGAGCTCCGTATGGAGTCACCATAGAGGTTGGATGAGTGCGTGGCTACAGTGCAATGCAAGGGTTTCTTCTTATGATTTTGGATTGCGGAGTTCATCTATCCGCACTTAGGTATTATGTTCTGAACACAAATCGATCAGCAAATATGATTTGCTGATCGAACATATTTAATTTTGCATTGCATATATACATGTCTAGATCCATGTGTAGGGTTATATGATTTGATCATAGCATGCCTTAAATTAATATTAGATTAATTTTAGTTTTTACTGCATATTTATTTTGAAAAAGTTTCAAAAAGCATGCCTTGAACCCTGCATAGTTTCCATCAATGGTATCAGAGCAAGGATTGCTTGACATGTTTATATGTTAATTATAAAAATTAAATATTAGCATATATGATATGTTTTGATCCAGATAACTTAGTAATCGATAATGAATGAGCTACCAAGCCATCCAATTATAAGAGATAAGAATGGTTTAAAGGCCATCTCCTCCCATTCGATGGAGATCTCTTGTGATGGTAGGGGTACCACTATGAACTCATTCATTAAGATGAATGGTGAAAAAATTTTATTTATTAAAATTATTTCTATATGAAAATTTAAACATGAATATATTAGATTAGATCTAAATAGATTCATGATTTAATTATGCTTGATTTTCTATTTATAAACTAGTAATCGATTGTTGTTTATGAAATGAGCTGACTCATTTTTGAAATGAGTCAACTCATTTGGTAAACAAAAAATAAAAAAAATCTTTTAAAATTTAAAAAATATTTTTTAAATTCTAAACCTTGACTCATCAGTCCAAAACTTAATTAAAAGAATTAAGCATTGTCTTGTAGGATCTAGAATTATGAATTAAAGATCCTAAGATAAATGCATAAAACTGTGGGTTAAAGGGTTAGATGAATTAGGTCCATTAATTGGGTTAGACCAAAGGTTAGTTAAAGAATAGACTTAACTAGAGTAATTGATTAAATTTAATCAAATATTGAATTAGATTAGATCAAGAACTCTCTAAATTCAACTTCAATAATTATAGCCGGATAAGTCCATGTCTTTAACAAGGACCAAGATGGACTTGATTCATGGCAAAGCAGTCTAGCTCGAAATTACTAGGTTGATTGGATTGAACCTGATTAACTGATTGATGTTTAGGATAAGTTTGGCAGTCTAGATCAGTAGTTTTTAATTAGGTGCTACTCACACTGATTCGATCTTTGATGAGTTAATGACATATCTCATCCACTGATCTCACTTACCTGGTCGACATGGTCGATTAGAATTTGATTAGATCACTTGGTGATTCGAGCTGACCCATGTCACTATAAATTAGTTTGACTGATTTCAATTCAGTAAGATTGAATTAGGTGCCCATGGATCAAAATTGATCCTAATCCTCGCCAATTGACTTGATGAAGTTAGTGAAAGAATTTGACTTGGTGAAGTCAGTGGAAGAAATTTGGTCAGTGTCAATTTTTCCTTAAATCACATGTAATCTAAATTCTCTAAATTATTTGATCTTTAAAAATGATAAAGTTATGGGGATAATTGAGTCATAGCCTCTCATTAAGGTGAATAGTAATGAGTCCTGCTGGTGCAGAATTTGATTGACGTCAGATCAAACTAGAGTTGAGGAAGAAGAGGTCACCACCGATGACCTACAAAACAAAGTCCTATCCGGAGTCAGTGGTGGTGGCTCCGGCAGGACCCTCCAATGGTCAAGTCAGCTCTTCTGACCAACAGAAATGGAGTGCTCAGGAAAGAACTCAGCAAAATTTTAGGAAGGAGAAGAGAACTTAAAGAAAACATATCTAGAGGATCTTCTTTTATAGACAGAGTCTGCAACAGACTGATAGTGACAGCTGTAACCGTCCGATAGTGGGCCGCTCGAAGCTACGTGAAATTTATTATGGAGAGAGGTATCATCCATAGCAGACTGATAATGATAGTCGTAACTGTCTGATAGTGGGATCGTCTATAGCAGATTAATAATGATAGTCGTAACCATCCGATAGTTGGCCGCTCGGGACCACGTAGAGTTTATTATGGATAGAGGTGTCCGTTGTCATGATGTGCCCATTTGTTGAGATTTAATAGTCGAAGTTCGGAAGAAGCAGGTGTTGGTTGATGAAGAGATTTGACATATATCAATTCCAAAGGAGTTCAGACTCCTAAAGAGAATACGGCTAGAGGGGATCATTCGAAAGGAGTGCTAGTTGAAATTTGAAAGTAATCTGCTGAAAAAATTCAGATGGAGTTCGATTGGTGGAGAAGTCCAGAAGGAGTCTGACTAATGGAGAATTTCGAAAGAAGTTCGACTGATGGAGAAGTTTGGAAGGAGTCCAACTGATGGAGAAGTTTGGCTGAAGGAGAAGTCTAGGAGAAATTCAGTTGAAGGAGAAGTTCAGAAGGAGTTTGGCCACTGGAGGAGTCTGGAAGGTGTTCGGTTGCTGGAGGAGTTCGACCACTAGAGGAGTTTGACTGCTGAAGAAGTCTGGAAGGGGTTTAGCTACTGGAGGAAGAATTTTTGATCGAAGCTCTTCCATGATTATCAATTACATTAGGCTAAGCATCAAACTGGACTTCGACAAGAACGGGTTTTATCCCCAACAAGTCTAATTTTTTAGGTGGACATTGGAGGTGCCTTGCACCTGGTGTTCATCTGGATATTGAAATCATTGTCCATCAAATGATGATTAGGTCACACTCTTTAAACGGTGATCAAATTGGCCAGAGCTTTCCTCGGGCCTAGTTTTCGTTCGTTTGATGCACCAAACTCAATCATATTAATGGTTGGACATAATCAGATCTTTTTAGTGGAGGCCATAGACTACTGAATTAGTTTCTAGGATAAAATTAAAATACTAAAAATTATTTAGAGAAATAATTAGTTGTGAACCTACCTATAGATGCATGCAGGTTAGCCAAAGCTTTTCTCGAACTTGTTTGTAGTCTATATGGATTCCAGTACCCACTAAGGAGTTAGTATAATTCCTCAAAATAGATGTAGTGGCTACCAATTCGTAAAAATATTGAAAGAATCTTTAGACTCAAGTCTGAGTATTTAGGATTAAATAATTTGAGTACTAATAAGGTATTATATTTTTCTTTCAAATAAATAGAATGGCTAGTGTAAGTCCGCTCCATTCACTGTTGGATAGTGACAAGCTTACAGGATCAGATTACGAGAAGTCTAGTGTTGATCTTAATCAAGCAGACCTAAAGAAGAATAGTCCTCTTGACTCGAATAGGCTGAACAGAAAAAACCAGCAAGGAGTTGTTAGACGAGGTTGTTATATAATAACACCTTGTAATTTCACTGTTTGTGATACATGTACCTAGGTATTAGATATCGAAAGTCTAGTTCATATATGCAATTCATTGCTTGGACTTCAAATTGGTAGAAAGATTGAGAACGGCGATAGATTCCTGAATGTTGGAAATGAAAGTAAAGTTTTAATCCTAGCATTGGAAACTCTTGAGCTTGTTTTCAAAAAATAATAATATCATTCTAAGTGACTATCACTATTGTCCACTTTTATGATGAACATAATATCTATTGGACTTTTGACCTAGGATGGTTATTGTTTATCAATAAAAAAAAATTATTATGATATCATTATGAATGATGTTACAGTAATGTGAGGACAATTAAGAAATGATATTTATATTTTATCATAGTCTATTAGTATAAGGTACATGTTAAATAAATGTTCGAAACTAGATAATGTTATCGATGCCTATCTTTGCACTATCGGCTTGATCATATAAACAAGAGTAGAATTAATAGGTTAGTCAAAGAATATATTCTTGACATCGATAATTATGAATCATTAACTACTTGTGAGTCTTGTCTTCTTGGTAAAATGACCAAATCATCTTTTACTAGAAAGGATGAATGGGCCACTGAACTTCTAGGTTTAGTACATACTGATGTGTGTGGACCTATGAACACAAGTACCAGAGGCGGGTACTACTACTTCATTATATTTATTGATGATCTATCAATGTATGTATATGTCTATCTTATGTAGAGTAAATCTGATTCGTTTGAAATATTCAAACTATATTGCAGTGAGGTAGAAAAATAACTTGAAAAGAGTATTAAAACTCTTTGATCAGACCAAGGAGGTGAATACCTTTCTAATGAGTTTTTGACACATCTAAGAGAGAATAGAATTCTCTCACAATGAACCCTCCTAGAACACCACAACATAATGGTGTATATGAAAGGAGGAATCAAACCTTGTTGGACATGATTCGGTCCATGATGGGGTTTGCGAGTCTGTTGATTTCATTTTGGATGTATGCATTTGAGATTGCTTGTTATATTTTGAACAATATTCTGAGCAAGTCTATTGCAAAGACTCCATATGAGATATGGATTGGGCATAGACCAACACTCTCTCATCTTAGGATTTGGGGATGTCCAGCCTATGTCAAATATTTGCAATAAGAAAAGCTTGGACCTAGGTATGATAAATGCTTGTTTATAGGATATCCTAAGAAAACTAGGAGATATTACTTCTATCCTGCTAACGAGCAAAATGTGTTCGTCAGCAATAAGATAGTTTGTTTGAAAAAAAAGTTCCTTATGGAAGGAACAGCTGCCTCTAATGTTAAGCTTAGTGAAGTTCAATAGATGGAAGAACCGACATATTCTAGTAAACCTGTAGAACTGGATTTAGTAAGATCAAACCCAGAGCCCATTGTAGAGTCATCCTTAAGGAGATTTGGTAGAGTATCACATCAGTCGGACAAATACTATGATTTCTTGGTTTGGGAGAGAGATCCTATTGAACTCGATGATAATTATGAGGATCCGATCACCTATATGAATGCCATGCAGAGGTCCAACTCTGATAAGTGGTTGGAAGCCATGAAGTTCGAAATGGAGTCCATGAAGATCAATAGTGTATGGATACTGGTTGATCCACCTAAAGGGATAAAATTTATTGGGTGTAAGTGGATTTTCAAAAGAAAAAAGAGTGCAGACTGAAAGGTGGAGACCTATAAAGCCCATCTAGTTGCCAAGAGATATCATCAGTTTTATGGTATTGACTATGATGAGATATTTTTTTCGGTGGCAATGCTCAAGTCCATTTGGATTATGCTTGCGATAGTAGCATACCTAGACTATAAGATCTGGCAGATAGATGTAAAGATAGCTTTTCTAAATGAAGAGCTGGATGAAGAGATGTATATGATATAGCCTGAGGGATTTATATCCATAGACGAGTTCAAGGTCTGCAAGCTTCAGAGATCCATCTATAGATTGAAGCAAACATCTCGGGGTTGGAACATGCATTTTGATAGGATGATTAGAATGTATGAATTCATTAAGAATAAAGAAGAATCCTACATGTATTATTGGGCTAACGATTCTGTAGTTATATTTCTTGTATTGTATGTAGATGATATTCTTTTAATCGAGAATGACATCTTTGTATTACAAGGAATAAAGGTTTGGCTATCATCATAATTCTCCATGAAGGACTTAGGAGAAACTTTCTACATCTTAGGAATAAAGATCTATAGAGATAGATCTAATAGATTGCTTGGGTTGTTCCAGTCCACATACATCGATACCATGCTGAAGCAGTTCAGCATGACAAATTTCAAGAAAGGCTATCTTTCAATAGGCCATGAAATTTTTCTCTCGAAGAGAGATTGTCCAACAACTCCTCGAGAGAGAGAGAGCATATGAGTAGAATACCATATGCTTCGACAGTAGATTCTATTATATATGTCATGACGTGTATGAGACCAGATGTGACATACTCACTAGGGATAGTTAGTAGATACCAGTCTGATCTGGATGAGAATCACTAAAAGATTGTAAGGATAATCCTAAAGTATTTAAGAAATATTAAGGATCAGTAGCTCATTTATGGAGATGCTGACTTGAAACTTATAGAATATACTGATTTTAGTTTTCAATCAGATCATGATGATAGTAAGAGTGTATTAGATTATGTGTTTATCTTGAATGGTGGAGCAATCTATTGGAAGAATTTCAAGCAGCACACTATAGTCGATTCTATGTGCAAGACAGAGTATGTCGTGGCATTTGATGCTATGAAGTAGGCTGTGTGGCTATGAAAGTTTACTGACAAGCTAGAAGTGGCACTCTTCTTGGATAGTTTGGTTTTGCTTTACTGTGATAGCACTAGAGCCATAGCTCAAGCGAAGGAACCGAAGGTATATCAGCGCACTAAGTATACTCTGCATCACTATCACCTTGTACGAGAGATCGTGGAATGAGGTGACATCGATCTTCAGAAGATCGACGAGAAGGAGAACATGGCCGACCCATTAACTAAAGCCATCGAGATCAAAGAGTTCAATAATCATAAATGAAAGATGGGTATTCGATACTATTTTGATTGGCATTAGTCTAAGTGGGAGTTTGTTGGGGATTGTATCATAAAGCCAATCATTAAGGTTGCAGATGGTTGAGCTGATTATAAATTATACTTGAATTATAATAAATGAAATTATTATTTTGGTATTTCATCACTCTTGTACATCTTCTTGTAATGAACTTTCCTATGATGAAGTCCTTAGGACTATTTAGACTGGACAAAGGAGGATTTGACGTTTAGTCCTTAAACTTATTCACGACCAAATGATATATTGTTATCTAGGATGATAACATATCAAATATAGGTCATTGAGTACCATATATGTTGGTTGTCCTCTTAACCAAGGAGTATGAAGATATTAGTATAGCATGCAGGTGAAGTGTAGGGGTACATTTCTCTAAACGTGATCCAACTGCAAAGCTTTCTACTGTCAGAAGTTGCTCGTGAAGGATATGGGTATAAGTATCCCTTGGACCTGAAATCACCATGGTGACTTGTAAGTAACTCATTGTACTTTGGTACCAGACTATCTAAATTTCTAATTCAATTATGGAAGATTACCAGGTGTAGTCAAGTACTTGTTTAGTTAGTGTGTGAGTCAAAATGGCATTGACCCTTCCAAGTGTTGGATTAAATGCATCACTGTATTTCAATCTAGCAAAATCTCGGTAGGGATAATTCATATGATGAATATTGAAATTTTGAAATACAATGTAGATAATTTTTCAGGATTGATAGTTAAATCCTTGGTCATCTATTGCCCAAGAATGGCTATTCAAGAGAAGGGATGAATTGGGTACTTATAAAATTATAGCCAAATCTGAAATCTAATCAGCAATATGCTTCAATTTAAACTTGTTTGAGTAATTATGATATGATCAATATATATAGGAACAAAATCAAAATATAAATAAAACTATATAAGAATTAAGCTAGTGCAAAGCAAGCAAGTAAAGCAAGTAAACAAAATGAGAAGGCACAATAAACACACGAAATTTATAGTAGTTCGGAGCAACCCACTCCTACGTCCACTCTCCAAGCTTTTCTTGAAAATTTCACTATAATCCTTCCTTGATTACAATGTATTTGTTTTTCCAGGCTCATAAACAAACCTAGTAGATTTTCAATAGGAGCACCAATCAAAATCTTACACCATTAGTTTTTCGAACTCACTAACAATCCAGTTGATTTTAACCTTGGCTCACCAACCACAACCATACAATGATTGTTTTCCTGGGCTAAGAATCAATGCCGATTGGTTTTAATCTTAGCTCACCAATTAAACCATACAACATCCAATTACGGACTTGGATCGGCCTTTATCCGAAGTTTCTTTCTTCCAAAGAAACTTGTAAAAAAAATAAAATATAAATTCAGCATAAAAGAATAGAAAATAAAAACTCTTTAAAGCATGGAGAAGGAGCTAAATAATTGATCTTTTGAAGCTTGACTTCTCTTCAATCAATGCTTGAGAGGATGTTGAGGATGTTGAAAAAGATCACTCTTGGAAAGCCCTCAATTTTGTGCACTCTATCCCTCTCCTTTTTCTTTTCTCAATGATATTCAATAACTCTCTCTTAGTTTGAAGATTTTTTCTTTTTAATCCACTTTCTTTTCTTTCCCCATTGAGTCTCTAGCCTTTTATATGCTTTAAAATGGTTGGAGAATGAGTTTGGACTATTGAAACCCTTGGAACAGCCGTTGGGAGGATAAAAAGTTGAAGTTTTGAAAAGCTAGTTATTACAATCATTGGGTTGGCTCAGTTTTTTCTTAGGTCGACTCAGTTTTTTACTGGGTCGGCTTAGTTTCCAACTAGATTAGCTCAGTATCAATAGACTTCAAAAATCAACTTTCTATCTTTCTATTTTTTAAAATTGAGTTAACTAAGTTTTTCACTGAGATGACTAAGTACTGAGCCAGCTCAGTTTTTCACTGGGTCATCTTAGTTCTCAGTCTTCAATAATTCTGCATATATTTCTGCATAAGTAGCTTTTTGTCTTCAACTTTTGAGGATTTCTTCCATCTTGATTTTTATGATCTTTTTCATAATTAAGGCTTTCAAAAATCTCTAGTTTGAGTTTTATTTGAGCATTTGAAATTATTTTTTTCTTTGACTTTCCTTCTTTTAAGAAAATTTCTTTTATGGATAATTTTTTTTTTATTTTAAGCACTTGAAAAGTTCAATATATATTCTTGAAATACATGATTAATATCATTTATATTCAATATTTTGGAATCATCAAAATTAATCTTAGGGTCAACATCATCTTTTGAGCATTAGGGTTAAGGGGATGAATTATACGGTTACTATATGCCACAGGTTCGTCGATGTTGCATTGCGACTATTTGACCTATCCGAATGTTGGGTATCATTGCTAGATAGGCACATCGATTGGTACAAAAAATTGATTTCAATGCTACCAACTTAGAGTTTGAATCTATGGGATCACACATAATAGAAGTTTCTACCTGATCTGATGGTTGATCTAGAGTTCCAAGGGTCTGGGACTCTGTGGTCAAGAGTCCCACTGGACTGAAACTCTATGATCGGGAGTCCCACTGATTGGAACTCTGCTTTCATGGATCCTACTAGATTGAGATTCTAATATTTTTAAAGAATTAATTAGCAATTAGATTGCTAATTAGTTTAATTTAATTGAGCAATGAGGATTCGATCAAATTTGATTGAATTTGATTCAAATGGGTTTGATTTGATCAGGTCATGAGATGACCTAATCACTATGGAAGATTGGATCCTAATTTGATTAGGAGTTGGACTCAATTAATTTTTAATTTGATTATATTTTAATTAGATTGGATTAAGCCTAATTTAATTAGGTTTGACTTAGTCTAATTGGGCCTAGAAAAATTGATTTGATCGAAATCAATTTGGACCAATTCAAAGCTTGTTTGAATTTTGAACTCCCTACACCACCTTGACTTTGACCCATGCCCATCCTATGCACATTATAAATGTGTGTGAGAATTCCCATGCCCAGGAGTAGGTTTCTGTGCCCCCTTTTTTCTATCTTTGACTTGGTCCAAGTGTTGGACCGGTTCAAACTAAGTTGAATTTTGAATTCAACATAGATGGTTAGAGGTTTGAACTCATCTCTCCCTTATCTCATCTGCATGCCTCCTTAAGATTTTTGTTGCATTTTTTTGGAGTGTTTTCAGTATGGGCACATAGAAGGAGAGTCCTTCTGCGTGTCACCCACTTGGATAAGGCATTGGAATTGGATAAGACCTTCACTTGAATTTTGAATTCAAGTGAAATTGGTTGAAACCATTTAACTTCTCCCTTCCTTATCCTCCCACGTGCATTACCCATTGAATTGTCACTCTTTTTTGGGCATGCATGGGTATGTGAGAGGCATTTCCTAGAGAGAGAATAGCAGAGGGGTGCCACTTCTTGGGCGAGAGAAATTTGAAAGAGAAAGATAGGAAGAATCCTACGCCATTCAACCTTCCCACACACCACCTTTTGTTTTCTTATTTTTTTCATCTAGATTTAAATAATTCTAAGTGTGGGCATAGGTAGAAAGGAGAGTCCTTTTGCTAGTGAAAGGGGTTTTCATGAAAAAAAATCCAAAGGGTGGGCGTGTGGAGTCTTCTGTGCACTAGGATTTTTCGACGATCTTTCGGCTGTTACCTTTCTTCCTTTGATTAGATCTGAGTAAAATTGGCATTTGAGTTTTGTGTGAAAAGTGTTTCATATAAAATCACTGAGAGGGCATGTGAGGTCCTCTAGACAAGTGTTCTGAGTGTCAAAAAATTCAAAGGGTCTGGGATTCTAGGGTTTTGGGTGTGTGCATAGCCCTAAGATTTGGACCCAGGGTTCGGGTGGTAACTTCGAGTGCTATGAGCATCGGATGACCACGAAATTTGCTACACCACTTCATCTTCCTCCTTAAAGTGTATTTTGATTTTTTAGAGCATCCAAAAGATCAAAAAAAAGATGGTCGACTGGATCGACGAAGATCAGCCATCAAAGGCCCCGATGAGGAGCTAGCACTCCGATGGAGTTGGTTGGGATCAGGAGCTCTGTGTAGACTCACCATAGAGGTTGGATGAGTATGTGGCTACAACATGATATGAGGGCTTCTTTTTGTGGTTTCAGATTATAGAGATCATCTATCTGCACTCAAGTATTATGTTCTAAACACAAATTGGTCAGCAAATATGATTTGCTGATCAAATGCATTTAATTTTTCATTGCAAATATACATATCTAGATCCATGTGTAGGATTATATGATCTGATCATAGCATGTCTTAAATTAATATTAGATTAATTTTAGCTTCTACTAAATATTTATTTCAAAAAAGTTTCGAAAAGCATGCCTTGAACCCTACACAGTTTCCATCAACTATGGTATTCCAGGAGTCCATTGGGAGAGAATCCCATTCTCCCCAAGATATGTCTGAAATTCACTGAAAAGGTACTCACCTCCTCAGTTAGATTAAAAAATTTTAATACTCTTTCCAATTGGTTTTTCTACCTCATTACGAAATAATTTGAACATTTCAAACAATTCTGACTTATTTTTCATCAAGTAGAGGTAACTATACCTAGATAGGTCGTCAATGAAAGTTATGAAGTAGAAATATCCACCTCTGGTACTTAAGCTCATGGGTCCACATATATTAGTATGTACTAGATCCAGGAGTTCACTGGCTCGCTCATCTTTTCTAGCAAAAGGTGACTTGGTCATCTTACCAAGAAGACAAGACTCACAGGTCGGAGGTGATTCATAATCACTGACTTTAAGAATTCCTTCTTAAGCCAACCTATTTATTCTATTCTTGTTTATATGACCTAGCCTACAGTACCAAAGGTAGACTTCAAATACATCATTAATTTAGGGCATTTATCAGAGGACTGAACCATATTAATAGGTTGTGATAATAAATAAATCTTGTTATTTAATTGTCCAACACAAATCGTAACACCATTCAAAATGATATTATAATTTTTTTTATTAAAAATTCATAACTATTTTTGGCCAAAAGGCCTATAGAAATAACAATCAATAAAAAATTTGATAGAAGTGACATTCACAAAAAATAACTTTATAAGAATTAATTACAAGGTTCATAATTCCTAAAGCTAGATTGGAATTTATCTTCCATCTCCAACGTTTAGGATCCTCTCGTCTTCATCAAATCTTCTACTAACCTACAAATCCTACATCAAATTACAAATATGATAAGAGCTTTCCATATTTAATACCCAAGCAGCAGTATCACATATTGAGAAGTTGTAAGGTATTATCATATAATTACTTTGCCTAGCAATTGCTTGCTTCTTCCTCGGCCTGTTCGGATCTAGGGAGGCAATGTATTCAGGATAATTTCTTTTCCATTGCCCCTACTTCTTACAAAAGAAGCACTCCACCCGGCTCTGGTCGGGCTTGGGCTTCTTGGTCTAACCCTGTGCAAACGTCCCGGCATGTGGCTACACCTTCTTATTCTTCTTCATGTTCTTCTTTGCTTTTTTAAAGGATCGGTGATTAGAAGAAGATCTTCCCACTATATTGATCATCTTCTTATGGAGTTGGTCATCCTTTTCAAAGTTCTGCAGCAACCCCAATAAGCCTTGGTAGTTCACTACAGGCTTTGTCATTCTGAAATGAGTAAGGAAGGGGAGGAAGGACTTAGGTAGAGAGTTCAGGATCGCATCCTTTCCAAACTGCTCATGCAAGGAAAAGCCTAGTTTACTTAGAAGCTCAATCATCTCGATCATGTACAATACATCATTGGTGATTGATGCCCCATTACTTATTCGAGTGTTAAAAATGGCACAACTCATCTTATTCCTCTCAACATCATTAGGCATGCTAAAGGAGTCGTTCAATATTTGAAGCATTTTTTGTGGCTGGGCATTTTCAAAATCTATGGCTGAACTCATCATTCATTACTACCAGCATTATGCAATGAACGATGGTGCAGTTGTTGAGCCACTTCTGATAAGTATCTCGTATTGTCCCTCTAGCATTCAGAGCTAGCTCTTCAGTGTTGGATCTATCAAAATATATAGAATTCATTCATGCTCAAAGATAATTTTTAACTTTCGATAATAGCTATCAAAGTTGGATCCCATTAGTTTGTCATTGTCCAATAATGACTGGAGTAATAGGGTAGTGGCCATATCTGCATAATAAGGAAATCCAAAACCTAACTAGTATATATAAATTATTTAGTATAAAACTTGGACTTTAGTCTAAAGGTTCTTCTACTATTTTATACGAATTGATAGCCTCTACCTCTAATTTGAGGAATTACTTTAATTTTTTAGTGGATACTAGAATCCACATAGACTACACACAAGTCCGACTTTGGTCAGTCAACTCATGTGCATCCATGGGTAGGTTTATAACCAATTGTTTCTCTAAACTACTTCAAGTAATTTTAATTTTGCCTCAGAAGCCTAATCAGTAGGCTTTGGCCTCTACTAAAAAGGTCTAGTTAGGTCCAACCATTAACATGATCATATTTGGTACATCTAACCAATAAATGATCAGGCCCGACTTTGGCCGACCAACCTAACTACCATTAGACAGACATAACTAAATCATCATATTATAAATGATAATTTCATTAGTCAATAAGCACTAACCCTTTGGGCCTTCAATGATTACTGAATCGATGAACCCATTATCACTCAACTTAATGGGAGGCTATGACTTAGTTATCACCATAACTTTATCATTTTTGAGGATCTAATAATTTTAGAGAATTTGATTAATCCATTTTAAGAAAAAGAGAGAGGATTAACTAGCCAATTTCGATCCTCCCACTGACTTCACCAAGTCAGATAAAAAAGAACCTAATTTAAGTCGGTATTGAAAGCACCTAAATCAATCACATTGATTTACCTAATTGACATGGGTGAGCCTAAATCATGAAGTGATCTAATCAAAATCTAATTTATCAGGATGGCTAGGTAAGTGAGATCAGTGGAAGGGATATGCCATTAACTCGTCAAAGATTGAATCAGTGTAAGTAGCTCCCAATTAAAAATCACTGGTCTAGACTACCAAACTTATCTTTGACACCATCCGGTTCATTAATTTTAATTTGACCAACCTAGTAATTTTGGATTCGACCACGTAGCTATGAATCAAGTCCATTTGATCCTTATTAAAGACATGAACTTGACCAACTATAACTATTGTAATTAATTCTAAAGAGTCTTTGATCTAATCTAAATTAATATTTAGTTAGATTTGATTAATTACTCTAATTAAGTCCATTCTTTAACTAACCTTATGTCTAACCTAATTAATAGACCTAATTCATCTAACCCGATAACCCACATTTTATGATCAATAACTTAGGATCTTTAATTCATAATTCTAGATCCTAATTCATAATACTTAATTCTTAATCAAGTTTTTGGGCTGGGGGTTGGGGTTTGGTATTTCAAAAATATTTTTCAAAATTTTTAAAGGTACTTTTACAATCTAGCACTATTCACTAAATGGATTGACTCATTTTAGAAATGGGTCAGCTCATTTCACAAACAGCTGCTAGTTGTAGGTTTTAATCTAAATCTATGTACAATATATAAAAATCATGAATCACTTTAGATCTAATCTAAATACTTATCCATGATTAAAAATTAGATTAAAACTATTCAATCATATTATAAAAATATTAGATCAGATCTAAAATTTTATGATTAATATTTTAGATCAGCATGTACTAGGACAACCTTAACACTGTAAGAAATAAATCTTACAGCAGGACAACCTTCAGTCCATACGATCATGAATTTTATTTTTAGATTTAAAAATTAGATTATTATTTAGATCTAATCTAAATAAATAATCTAAGCTTGCATATACATCACATTAAACAACCTACTTGCTTTGATACCATTGATGGAAAACATGTAGGATTTCTAGCTCTACTTTTGAAATTTTTTCAAAAATTAAATATAGTAGAATTAAAAATTAATCTAATTAATTTTCTAAGAGCTATTGATCAGATTAATAAACTATACAAATCTAGGATCTAATGTGACATATTGCATTGAAATATTAAAATAAAATAACTACCAATAGTAAAATAGTTTTACTACTCTATGTGTTCAGAACACGATACCTTGCATGGATAGTCGATTACCATAATTTGATCACTGCCAGAAAGGTCCTCTCATTATGACACAGCCACACAAGTTGTCTGGCCTCCACGAATGGTCTACACGAGGCCTTGGTCTCGATCGGGTCTTCTCGAGTGCTAGCTCGATGACGGATGCTCTTAATGGCTGAATTTGATCGAATGCCTTTGATCTCCTTTCACTAATTCTTTGGATGCTTTGGATCAATAATAGAGGTAGAAGAGAGGTAGAGAAGGCTCTCTAAAAAATTTTATGAAGTTCTAATGCTTAGAACTCATGAAAACGCACCCCAAAATTTAGATCAGAATCCTAGGGCAGCACTCTGAAAACCCTACACCACTCTTTGTTTCTCTCAGGATTTTATTTTTCTCTCATGCAAAAAGGGGGGAATGCATGAAATCATTCACATTTCAGAAGTGTGCATGTCCCATAAGAAGTCCCAATTTATTTAGCACTATTTAGTGTTGTGAATGCATGGGAGACGTGGAGAGTAGATAGGATTAAGTGGTTAGCAATTTGAATTCAAATCTCATTTGAATTCAAATTGTAACCAGATTAATTCTATCCATCTAGGGTGTGAGAAGGAAGGCATGTGCCCCCTTTGAGCATGGAGAAGTTGCATGACAAACTTTTTCTCATGGAGCGCAAGGAAGGGTGATGTAGTGCATGAAAAGACTAGTCAAACAAGTCTTAAAATTTGTTATCCAATTGAACCAACCCAAACTAATTTGGCTAGATCCAATTAAAGCAGATTAAATATAACATATTTAGATTTAATTAGGCTTAATTAAATCTTAATTTAATCAAAAATTGATCAACCCTAAATTTTGATCAAATCAGGGATTAAGCCTTCTTGGCGATTAGGTCATCTCATAACCTAATCGGATCAAATCCAACTAAATCTAATTCAATTGGACTTGATTCAAAATTTATTATTCAATCAAACTGAGTTAACTAGTAATCAAATCACTAATTTAACCTTTCATATATTGAAAATTATGTTCCAAAGTCAATCGTCAGCCTGTTGATGGTTGAGATATTGTAATTGATTTATTAATTAATAATACTTTGGCATCTTTTTTCATCATAAGTTTACATCTTCTAATGAACTCTATTATTGTGATAAAGGCTTTAGAATTATTTAGTTTTGATAAAGAGAGAATTTATCAATTAGTCCTTAAATTTATTCACGATCAAATGATAGGCTGTTAATTAGGACGACAGCGTCTATTGAGCATAGGTCACTATATGCCATATAGGTTGGTTGTCCTCTTAACCAAGGTGTATGGAGACACTGGTATAGCATACAGATGAGATGTATGGGTACATCATCATGGAACATGACCAACTCTAGAGCATTCTACTATCGAGAATGTCTTTGATGGAATATAGGTATAAGTATCCCTTAGACCTGAGATTACCTCAGTGATTTGTAAGCAACTCACTATGCTTTGGTATCAGACTAACTGAATTTCTAATTCAATAATTAAAGGCTTCTGGGCATAGTTAAGTACTTGCAAAGTTGGAGTGTGATCAAGATAGAATTGACCACTCTAAGAGTTGGAGAAGAATGTACCACTGAATTTCAATATAGCAAAACCTTGGCCAGGATAATCTATCAGATGGATTTGGTATTTTAAAATACAATGTGGACAATCTGATTAGAGTTGATAGTTGAACTCTGATGTGTCCTATGAGTATTATAGTTAAGGGGATGAATTATATGAAAACTATATCCGCATGGGTTCTAAGGATGGTGTTCTACACCTTCGACCTATCTGGCCGTTGGATATTATTGCTAGATGGTCACTTCGATTGGTATAAAAATTTATTCCTATGCTACCAACTTAGGTTTAGACCTATGAGGTCATACACATTAGAGCTTATGATCTGATCGGATGGTTGATTAACGATTAAGAATCGTTCTAGGGTTAAACAATTAATACAATTGGTGTTTAATCTAGTACAAGTGTTGCAGGATGATCGATTAGCAATTGGATTGCTAATTGACTTAATTTGATTAAATCAATAGACTAAGATTAATTTTAATTAAATATTATTTAATTAAATTTAATTTGGGCTTGATTAGATCAAGTTCAATTGGTTAATTGGATAAGCCAAGTGTAAGGAAGAACTAGTCCTAGTCTAACTAGGACTAGGATTAACCTAATTTTTTAATTTAATTAAAAAATAAATTAAAATTAAATCTAATTTAATTAATTTTTTAAATGAGTTAGAGTCTTATTTAATTAGGTTGGTTTAATCTTAATTTTATTTGGTTAAAAGATCTTGTTTGACCAAGTCAAAAGAGGAGTCCTAGTGTGACTAGGACTCCCTATCTCCTTGCACCACCTTGGTCCCAATGCTCTCCATACCTATTTTTTAGGTATTTTTCATGAAAAATATCTTTCTTCCTGATTTCCATGCCTTCTCTCTTCCTCCAAGTTATATTTGGAAGTTAGGTGGAAGACCAAGTCAAAGGAGGAATTGGTTTTGCTTAGGATTCTATGAGATAGAATCCTTATTGACCAAAACATCTTCCCTTGAGTGCCATCCCCTTTCTTAATTAATTCTTCTCTTATTCTATGAAAATAATCTTTTCTTTTGTGTGCCCTTCCTTTCTGATCCATGCTAAAAATTGTGGAGGAGGCGCCCAAGATTTGGGTGCCCCAACAACTTCCCATGTTTGGATATTCCTAGTCTAGGAATTTGACCTAACTTGGACTCTTCTTTTTTCCTATTTATTGGATGAATTTTTTTTTGATTTTTTCATGGAATACAAAACTTTGGGAGAGGTTTAGGGTGTGCAAAATTCAAAGAAAGATGATCCTTGGGCATGGGGGTTTCATTGGCACCAAACTAGGTGTCTAGGTGAGAGAAAAGAGAAGAAGAAGAGGGTCTTCTTCTAGGGCTGTTTTATTTTCAATCTCTCCTCCTTTATTTTGAGTTTTTTTGAGAGAGTCTCAGATCAGCAAACTCTCATCTTCCTTATTATATTTTGGAGAGTCCAAATTTTGAAGAAGAGAGTATCGGATTGACTGTCGAAGGATCGGCACAGTACTAGCATGTCGTGCTGATTTTCTGCATCAGACTTTAGATTAGAGATCGTAGGCTCATGTAGATGACTCCTAGAGGTCGAACACGTGTGTGGCTCTTGACTTCATCCTCAAGCCTGGATCAGTAAGTTAGAACATCTAAACTTGCTCAGATAATAGATCTGATCTATAAACTTCATACCTGCATTTGATGTAGTATAGATCTAGGTTGATTTGATCAATCTTTTTTTCTTTCTTATTTAATTTTAATTTTTAATTTAATATCATGCCTTAATCATATAATAGATATAAGATCTAGATATTTATATAATTATTTAAATAAATTTTAGATTTATTTAAGTCTTTCGCTGTAAGATCTTGAAAAATTTTCAAGATCTACCTATGAAACCCTAGATATGGTTCCTTCAATTGGTATCAGAGCCTACATTCTTATTACATAATTTTTATACATATCTAGATTATTTCTTAGATTAGATCTAATTTATAATCTAATTATTAAATTAAATTTTTTTAAAAAAAAATATTTTAGATTGTACGGATAGCCATAAGGTTGTCTTGTTGTAAGGTTTACCCCTTACAGTGAATAGGTTGTCCTCGTATGTGCTGATCTAAAATATTGATCATAAAATTTTAGATTAGATCTAAGAAATTTTATGATTTAATTAAAAATATTTTAATCTAATTTTAATTATCATAAATATGTTAGATTTGATCTAGGAAGATTTATGATTGATTATTATTGAAACTATTTCAATTACATGAACCTGTTTAGATTAGATCTAAAGTAGTTTTATATTTATTTTACTTGTATATTGATTATAAATCAAACATGCAACTTGGTTGATAGAACTATGTTGTAAAAATATTTTATAAATATAAAAATTATTTTTGAAAAGTCGAACCCCAACCCTCAGTCCAAAACTTAATTGAGAATTAAGAAGTTGATTGATTAGGATCTAGGATTGTGAATTGAAGATCCTAAGACACAAATCATAACACATTAGGTTAAATGGATTAGTAGGGATTAGGTCCATTAATTGGATTAGACCTAGGTTAGATTAAAGAATGGACTTAATTAGAGAATTGACTAATTATAATTAATTGTTGTCTTATATTAGGTCAAGGATTCTCTAGATCAATTACAATAGTTGTAGTTGGTCAAGTCCATGTCTTTAACAAAATCCAAGATGGACTTGATTCTTAGCTACATGGTCTAGGATGAACTGTTAGGTTGATCTAATTAAAATTAATTAAATCAGTTGGTGTCTAAGGTAAATCAGATTAGTGGTTTTTAATTAGCAGTCTGCTTACCTGGTCATTTCTGATGGTGTCTAAGGTAAGCCTGGAAGACCCTTTCACTGATCGAACTTATCTGACCTCTTGGTGAGATTATGTTTTGATTGGATTGCTTGACTATTCGAGCTAATCCATGTCAGCTAGGTAAATTAGTTTGACTGATTTAGGTGCTCCTTGACCAGCCTATTAATGGTCTCCCTTAAGTTGGCTTAGTGAAGTTAGTGGAAGGATCATGATAAGATGGTTAATCTAACCTACTCACTTCTATAAATAAATTCTCTAAAATTATTAGGTCCCTAAAATGAAATAGCTATATGATAACCGGATCATAGCCTCTTATTAAAGTAGATGATAATGGATTCATTAGTTGGATAATCATTGGAGGCCCAAAGGCCTGGTGCTTATTGGTTGATGGAATTATCATTCATTATATAATCTCTTTGATATATCTTTCTAAATGATGGTCAGGTGGGCTAACCAAAGTTGGGCCTAATCATTCATTAGTTGGATGGGCCAAGTATGATCATGTTAATGGTTGGACCTAACTGAACCCTTTTCTGAGAAGGCCAAAGTCAATTGATTAGGGCCTGGGGCAAAATTTAATTACTAAAAATTATTTAGAAAAATAATTGGTTATGAGCCTACCCTTAGATGTACATGGGTGGGCCAACCAAAGTTGGGCTTGTGTATAATCTATGTGGATTCTAGTATCCACTAAGGAATTAGGATAATTACTTGAATTGGAGGTAGAGGCTACCAATTTGAATAAAATAGTGGAAGAAATCTTTTGATTAAAGTCCAAATCTTTAGGTTTAATGAATTAATTACTAATTAGGTTTTGATTTTCCTTTGTGCAGACATGGCCACTTCTCTATCGCTCCGATCATTGTTAGAAATGATAAGTTGGTGGGACCCAACTTCAGTAGCTGATACCAAAAATTGAAGATTATCTTGGAGTATGAATAGATCCTAAATGTATTGATGGATCCTGCACCTGAGGAGCTAGCTGTCAATGCATGTGAAATAGTCCGAGATACTTATCAGAAGTGGCTCAGTGATTGAACCATAGTGTGTTGCATTATGCTGGTTGCGATAAGCGATGAGTTCAATCACAAGTTTGAGATAGCTTAGCCAAATGAAATGCTTCAAGTGTTGGAGGATTCTTTTGGCACACCTGATCATGTTGAGAGGCATAAGACTAGTTGTGCCATCTTCAATGCTAGAATGCGGGATGGTGCCTCTATCATTGATCATGTATTGTACATGATCGAGATGATAGAGCGCTTGAGCAAGCTCGGCTTTTTCTTGCACAAACAACTTGGGAAGATGCAATACCGAACTTGCTGCCCAAGTCTTATCTTCCATTCCTTACACATTATAGAATATCAAAGTCTGAAGTGGACTACCATGGGTTACTGAGGTTACTTCAGAACTTTGAGAAGGATCACCAACTCCATAAGGAGTCGGTGAACTTAGTGGGAGATTTGTCTTCTCGTTCTCGATCCTTTTGAAAAGGAAAGAAGAACAAGAAGAAGAAAGTCAAGAAGGTGCATGTTCATGCTAGGACACCTATGCAGGCTCAGACCCCAAAGACCAAGTTCGATAAGAGCCAAGTTGAATGCTTCTTTTGCAAGAAGCGGGGCACTGGAAGAGAAACTATCCTCAGTACATTACCTCCCTGGATCTAAACAGGCAGAGAAAGAAGCAAGCTATTGCTGAGTAAGATATTTATATGATAACTCCTTGCAATTTCTCTATTTATGATATTACTAATAGGATATTGGATACCGATATCTCTTACCATATTTGCAATTCATTGCAGGGGTTGTAGGTCAGTAGAAGATTCGAGCAAGGCGAGAGATTCCTGAACATTGGAGATGGAAGACTAGTTCCAATTCTAGCTTTAGGAATTTTGAAACTTGTATTTGAATCTTACGCTGTTGTTCTTAGTAATTATCATTTTTGTCCTAGTTTCTTTTTAAATATCATTTCTGTAGGCCTTTTAGCCATGAACAATTATGAAATTTCAATAAAGAAATGAGTTGGTAATGTCATTATGAATGGTGTTACTGCTTTCTATGGATTGAAAAATGGTATATATATGTTATCACAACCTGTTAATATAGTCTATTCTACTGGCAAGCATCTTAGATTAGATAGTGTATCAGATATCTACTTATGGTACTGTAGGCTAGATCATATAAACAAGAACAGGATAAACAGGTTGACTCAGGAGGGAATCCTCGAAGTTAATGATTGTGATCACTTCCAACCTGTGAGTTCTATCTTCTTGGTAAAATGACCAAGTCATCTTTCACTGGAAAAGGTGAGAAAGCCAATGAGCTCTTAGGTCTAGTACATACTGATGTATGTGGACCAATGAGCACTTCATCACTTTCACAGATGATTGATGCATACTAACCTATAGCTATGGCAAGTGCACCAGTCGATCAAGTAATAAAGTGAATGAGTAGAGGATTCGAAAATAAGTACTGAAAAGTTCTTTACTATGCTTTATTTAGAAGATCGATTTATGAGAATAAGAAATTAAAGAACTAAATAAAGAAATAATTAAAAATTTTAAGGAAATAGAGAGAGTGTAATTATTAGGATTTTAAACTTAAGAGCAATATGTTACTAAGATAATCAGTTCACCAACTCAGTTAATACAATATTCAGGTTATTAGATTAATTTTATTTCATGTGATGGTGGAGTCTCCTTATTTATTCACTACCCTTTGGTCTAGGCATAGCAAAACTATCAATATTTATTAATTATCCTTTGGTCTAGGTATAATTTAAATAAATATTAATGCATTAAGTTTTGTGAAACCCTCTAATTAAAATACGCTGCGTCCAAAGTGCACTAAAATTTCCACATGCATATGAATTCTAATTTGATTCATAATACAAGGTATATAATCAAGAAGCAATAACATAGATGTACTTGGTCTGTAACATCTATGTTCATCAGATCAATTAAAAGATGGTCAGTAATCTAAAAGCATTAAGATTAGATTAATATACTCCTCATGAATAAAATTAAAAATTAAAAATAAATCACATTGAATATTGCATTAAAAGAGTGGCTATACCTTAGCCTTAGTAAAAAAAAATTTAGTTCATGATAACAAGTTCAAAAATAGCAAATAAAATAAAAAGCATAAAAAAATTAGACTGTTTGATTGCTAAAATTGATTGTTCGACGCTCTTGGTGTGGAGAACTTGGTGAAGAAGAAGAAGCTCCTTGATCATTATTCTGATTGTCGAAAAAAAAAAAATTAAAATTCCTTTTCTTTCTCTTAAAAATCTCTCTTCTCTTTCTACCTCTCTCCTCTCTTTCTCTTCTTTTTTTTTATTTCTCTCACTTTTTTTTCTCACTCTCCTTTTTTTTCTCTTCTTTGGCAACAGTAGACTTTATAGGCTCAGAGATAGATTTTCCCTAAAAATCCTTTGAAAATTAGGTTTAAAACTCTCAAAACAACTCAAATTAGGACCCTGGATGATTCTGACCATTGGATGTTGATCAAACGGTCCAAAAATTGCTTAAAAACCCTTTAAAATTTTTTAGATCAAGTTGAAATTCATAGCAGCCATCGGATCAATCATTGGATTGAATCTGGGCTGTCAGATCATCCATAGGAAGGCTTCTGATCTTTAGTTTAAAGTCGGGATGAATTTCAGTTGTTGGATCTCGACCAAGAGCTGTGGATGCCGTTCGTCAGCGCATGCGTTTCGACCATCCGATTAAATCTCAGTGAAAGGCGTCTGTTGGATCAGACAAAATTCTCAAATTATCCTCCATAGATCATGCACGAGCCCGGTGTTGCAAGGACTGCTGCATTCTTCAGCCAATCGGAGCGCGCTTCTTCATGTGAAATCTCCAAAATGCCCTTCAATCAGTCCATCATAGGCCGCAAAAAATGCTGACGTCAGCCAAGCATCAGCGAGTCAGTCTGCTGGTGTGGTTGAACTAGGCGATCTGCTGAGCCAATTTTTCTGAACCGATTTGAACCGGATCGACTTTTTTTTTTGAAATTCAATTTCGGGCTCATTTGAAGTCCGTTTTGTCTGAAATTTATTTCATCTGAACCAAAAAAATAAGATCTTTATATTGGTGGCCTTCTTTCCTATATAAGATTAATAAAAGTATCAATTTCTAAAATAGTAAATTAATTTATTTTATAATTTAATACTTTTATTAGTATATTTTTACCACTTATCACACCCCCCAACTTAGTCATTGCTAGTCTCTTAGCAATGTTTTATTTAATATCATGTTTCAATAAGATTATCCATCAAAAAGATAAAATCTAGGACTAAAGGTTAAAAAGTTTAGAAAATACTGCTAATCAAGCATTGAGCTTCAAAAGCAAATTTTTTAGTCAATACGATTAAAAACTTTCTTAGAGTACATCAAAGATTTATAGCACTTGTGTTCGTGATGACTAACTTTAGCATTTCAGTGTTAGATTAAAAGAACAAAAGTATCATCTTTTATCACCTATTTTAGTCAATTTTCTATACATTCTCAATTTTATACTCATGAATTAAGGTAGCTTTCACATTGCCCCCCCTCTTTTTTTTTTTACTGTGCTAAGCATCCTGGCCTTTCCTTCATCGTTTTACGTGAATTTTCATACTTGACCTAGGTGCAGAGAGTCAGTTACTAGGCTTTGGGCTATCCACATATACTCTATCTTTTGTACTTTATTTTTGGGTAGGTAGCTCTTTTCTTAAATTCAAATTTCTTTGATTAGAATATATATTAATTACCAATTTTTAGTGATAATTGAATCCTCAGTTGGCCTTATAATCAATACCTACTTTGCCTTGTTAGTGTGTATGTACAATTAGAAGTGCTAATAGTCTTTTAATGACCTAAGTAGGCTGCTAAAAGTTGACCAATTAATCTACTTCTTTAACTCGTTACATTCATTAGCAAATAATTCTATCTTTTATCACTTATCCAGTCTATCTTGCTCAAGATTTTCTTCTTGACACATGATTTTTTTTTTATTTTTTTTATTTTTTAACTTATTCTACATTGTCTTAAAGGAGAAAGAAAAATAAAAGATGCAATAAAGGATAGGAAGAAATACACCTGATTTGGTTAAGTCTGGTTCTTTGGAGATTTGAAATTTTGCTTGAGCTCTCATTGATTTTTTTTTGTAAAATTAAAAATACACATCAAAGCAGTAAAAAAGTAATAATAAATTACTAAAAAATAAAAGAAAAGAAAAATAATCAAAAATAAAAAGAAAAGAAATAACCTATCTAATAGTTCTAATTTATAGTCTTCAGCTTGACTTTCTTTGAGTTCTGAGTTGAATCAATCCGGTGCCACTTCAATTGGAATGCTTTCATGTTTGGTCGAGTCTCCTTTCAATTAGACATTGCTAGCTTTTATAGTCTCAAACCTATTTTCTACAGAATTCTCATATACTGAATTGTCAATAATATCAATTAGAAAATAAGTTTGATTATCATCAAGATGTTTAGTATCTTTGAAAATATTAAAAGTAACTTATTCATCTTGGATTCTAAGAATTAATTTTCTTAGTTGAACATCTATTAAAGCTCCTCCAGTAGCTAAAAAGGGTCTCCCTAAAATAAGGGGTACATCATAATCTTCTTTCATATCAGGAATAATAAAATCAACAGAAAAAATAAACTTGTTTACCTTTACCAAGACATCTCCCACTATACCTCTTGGATATTTAATGAATCTGTCGGCTAATTGAAGAGTAATAGTGGTAGGCTTCGATTCTCCTAGACCCAGCTACTTGAAAATAGAAAAAGGCATGAGATTAATACTTGCTCATAAATCACATAAAACTTTATCAAAACTACAATCACCAATAATGCAAGGGATAGTAAAACTCCCTAGATCTTTTAGCTTCTGTGGTAATTTATTTTGAAGTATTGCTGAGCATTCTTTATTTAAATTTATTCTCTCATGCTCCTTCAACTTTTTCTTATTTTTTAGGATTTCTTTAAGAAACTTGGCATATCTGGGCATTTGAGTGATAGCATCTACAAAAGAAATATTAATATATAAATTTTTTAATATTTTGAAAAAGTTAGAGAATTCCTTATCTGGATGCTATATTTGTCTCTCTGGGAATGATAGTGGTGGCACATAGGGCTTCACATTTGGGTCAGCAAACTGTATACCTGGAGACCATCCATCTACTGGTTGTTTTGGTGACTGATGAATTTTAGTTGATGATTCCTTATTTGTAGTTGGCTCTTCAGTCTCTTTTTTCTGATGTGGCTCCTCCAGCTTTGTACCACTTCTTAGGGTGATAGCATTGACTTGCTCTCTTGGATTGATCTCTGTGTTGCTGGGCAAGGATCCTTGAGGTCTCTCAGAGATTATCTTAGCCATTTGACCTATTTGCATCTCCAAGTTTCAAATTGCTGCTGCTTGGTCCTGTCTAAGTTTGGCTTCTAAATTTTTTATAGTTGCTTCTTGGTTTTGCATAAATTTGACCATCGGCTCTTCCATGTTGGACTTCTTTTCAGATACTTGGAACCCTAGGGGTGGCTGTTGTGCTACATTTTGATTACTCCATGAGAAATTTGTGTGCTGCCTCCGCCCTTGATTGTATGTGTTGGAGTAGGGATTATTTTGTTGCGGTCTAAAAAAATTACTAACATAATTAGCTGTATTAGTTGCTTTAGCAAAAGGATTACCTATCTGGCAATTGCTCGTATCGTGTCCTCCTCCACATAGGTCACAGGTGATGCTCTGAACATACATAGCTGTTCCCTTCAAGTTATTGACTTCGGCTCTAAGGGCTGCAATTTCAGCTAGTAAGGTTGGCACGCAATCTACTACCACTGATAGCTATTTGATGCCATCTCATCGATCAGATCGAAGGCTTCTTCCTCCATTTTTTAGTTAATGGTTCCTCCTGCTGCTGCATCAATCATAGAACGATTAGTAGGAGATAAACCATTATAAAAAATTTATACCTAAAGTCATATGGATAGTTGATGATGTGGACATCTCCTCAGCAATTCCTTGAAATGCTCCCAAGCCTCATATAGTATCTCCATATCCATTTGCATAAAAGAAGTGCTATCATTGCGCATTTTGGCAGTTTTGAAAGGTGAAAAGTATTTGGCTAAGAATTTTTGGGCTAGGATATCCCAAGTTGTGATAGAACCCATAAGAAGAGAATGAAGCCAACTTTTAGATTTATCCCATAAAGAGAAAGAAAATAACCTTAATCTAATAGCATCATCCGACACCCCATTAATTTTAAAAGTATCACAAAGTTCAAAAAAATTAGAAATATGGGCATTCGGATCATCATGCACGTGTCCACTGAATTGGATAGTTGATTGAATCATTTGGATCATCATCGATTTTATTTCAAAGTTGTTTGCTCGTACAGGTGGTCTCCTAATGCTCGAAGCTGCATCGGCTACAGATGGTGTGATGTAATCATTTAATGGATGATGTACTGGTCGAATAGCTTCATGCTGTCCTTCGGTCACCATATCCAATCCTAGATTGATGTCGTTAGGATCTTCAGCTGCCATGTTTTTTTCTTATTGTAGTCTTCTAATGGTCCTTTCAATTTCTAGATCTAAAGGTAGTAAGTTTCCATGTCCAGTACGTGTCATGCACTAATTTTTTTTAATAAAATAATAATAAAAATAAAATTCTAAAGTAAAGCTAGGATCAAAATTTTAATATTATTTTAGACACAATCTCCGGCAACGGTGCCAAAAACTTGATGCGTGCTAATCTATAGCTATGGCAAGGGCACCAGTCGATCAAGTAATAAAGTGAATGAGTAGAGTATCATCCCTAAAGGATTGGAAAATAAGTACTGAAAAGCTCTTTCCTATGCTTTATTTAGAAGATCGATTTATGAGAATAAAAAATTAAAGAACAAAATAAAAGAAATAATTAAAAATTTTAAGAAAATAGAGAGAGTGTAAATTATTAGGGTTTTAAACTCAAGAGCAATGTGATTACTAAGGCAATCGGATTCACCAACTCAGTCAATACAATATTCAGATTTATTAGATTAATTTTATTTCATGTGACGGTGGAGTCTCCTAATTTATTCACTACCCTTTGGTCCAGGCATAGCAAAACTATCAATATTTATTAATTATCCTTTGGTCCAGGTATAATTTAAATAAATATTAATGCATTAAGTTTTGTGAAACCCTCTAATTAAAATACGCTGCGTCCAAAGCGCACTAAAATTCCTGCATGCATATGAATTCTAATTTGATTCATAATACAAGGTATATAATCAAGAAGCAATAACATAGATGTACTTGGTCTGTAACATCTATGTTCATCAGATCAATTAGAAGATGGCCAGTAATCTAAAAGCATTAAGATCACATTTATATAGTCCTTATGAATAAAATTAAAAATTAAAAATAAATCATACTGAATATTGCATCGAAAGAGTGGCTACACCTTAGCCTTAGTAAAAGAAAATTTAGTTCATGATAACAAGTTCAAAAACAACAAATAAAATAAAAAGCATAAAGAAATTAGACTGTTTGATTGCTGAAATTGATTATCCATTACTCTTGGTGTGGAAAACTTGGTGAAGAAGAAGAAGCTCCTTGATCACTGTTCTAATTGTCGGAAAAAAAAAAACCCTTTCCTTTCTCTCAAAAATCTCTCTTCTCTTTCTACCTCTCTCCTCTCTTTCTCTTCTTTTTTTTATTTCTCTCACTTTTTTTTTCTCACTCTCCTTTTTTTTCTCTTCTTCGGCAACAACAGACTTTATAGACTTAGAGATAGATTTTCTCCCGAAATCCTTTGAAAATTAGGTAAGATTTTCTCCCAAAATCTTTTGAAAATTAGGTTTAAAACTCTCAAAACAACTCAAATTAGGATCCTGGATGATTCTGATCATTGGATGTTGATCAAATGGTCCAAAAATTGCTTAAAAATTCTTTAAAATTTTCTAAATCAAGTCAAAATTCATAGCAGCCATCGGATCAATTATTGGATTGAATTTGGGCTATCAGATCATGCATAGGAAGGCTACTGATCTTTAGTTTAAAGTCAGGATGAATCTCAGCCGTTGGATCTCGATCGGAAGCTATGGATGCCATTCGTCAGCATATGCATTTTGACCGTTCGATCAAATCTCAGTAAAAGATGCCCATCAGATCAGATAAAATTTTCAAATTATCCTCTATAGACCATGCACGAGCTCGGTGTTGCATGGACCGCCGCATTCTTCAGCCAATCGAAGCGCGCTTCTTCATGTGAAATCCTCGAATTTCCCTCCAATCAGTCCATCGTGTGTCGTAAAAAATGCTGACTTCAGCCTAACATCGTGGGTTGGTCTGCTGGTGCAGTCGAATCGGACGGTCTGCTGAGCCAGTTTTTTTGAACCGATTTGAACCAGATCGACGTTTTTTTTTTTGAAATTTAATTTCGGACTTATTTGAAGTCCATTTTGCCTGAAATTTATTTTATCTGAACCAAAAAAATAAGATCTTCATATTGGTGGTCTTCTTTCCTACATAAGATTAATAAAAATATCAATTTCTAGAAAAATAGATTAATTAATTTTATAATTTAATACTTTTATTAGTATATTTTTACCACTTATCAATGATCTATCCAGATATGGATATATCTATCTGATGAAACATAAGTCAGATTTTTTTAAAATATTCAAATAATTTTGAAGTAAAGTAGAAAAATAAACTGAAAAGAGTATTAAAACTCTTCGATTTGATCGAGGAGGAGAATACCTTTCTAGTGAGGACTCCTCCTGAAATAGCATAGCATAATGGTATATCTGAAAGAAGAAATTGAACTCTATTAGATATGGTCCGATCCATGATAGGATTTGCCAGCTTGTCGATATCCTTCTGGGGATATGCACTCGAATCGACTTGTTATCTATTAAATAGGATTCCAAGTAAGTCTATATTTAAAATCCCATATGAGATATGGATAGGGCATAAGCCAGCACTTTCACACCTTAGGATTTGGGGGTGCTCGGCTTATGTCAAATGGTTAGTGGACCTAGGTCTGATAAGTGTACATTCATAAGGTACCCAAAAGAGACCAAAGGATACTATTTCTACCATGCTGATGAACAAAAGGTGTTCGTTAGCCTTAGGACAACTTTTTTGGAAAAGAAGTTTTTTGATGCGCCCAACTGTTGCCTCTAAGGTTGAACTTGATAAAGTTCAATAGGTAGAAAGTCTGACATAGAATGTTGAACCTAAGTCGGATTTGATCAGATCAGATTCGAAGCCTAGTGAACCCGCACCATTAAGGCGATCCGACAGAGTACCCCACCATTCGGACAGATACTATGAATTCTTGGTTTAGGATGGTGATCCCATCAAACTCGATGAGAATGATGAGGAATCGATCACTTATATGGATGTGATGCAGAGATCCAACTCTGAGAAATGGCTAGAAGCCATGAGATCCAAAATGAATTCTATGAAGGTCAATGATGTATGGACATTAGTTGACCCACCTGAAGGGGTTAAATCCATTGGATGTAAATGGATCTTTAAAAAAAAGTGGGGTGTAGACGAAAAGGTGGAGACCTATAAAGCCCATCTAATTGCCAATGGATATTGTCAATATTATGGTATTGACTATGATGAGACATTCTCTCCTGTGGCAATGCTCAAGTCCATTCGGATCATGCTTACCATTGCTATCCATCTGGACTATGAGATCTGGCAGATGGATGTGAAGATAGCTTTTCTAAATGGAGAGCTGACCAAAGAGGTGTATATGATACAACTTGAAGGGTTCATATTTATAGATGAGTCCAAGGTGTGCAAGCTTCAGAGATCCATTTATAGATTGAAGCAGACATCTCGAAGTTGAAACATGCATTTTGATAAAGTGATCAAAACGTATGGCTTCGTTAAGAATGAAGAAGAATCCTGCATTTACAAATGGGCAAATAGTCCAACAGTGGTATTCCTTATTTTGTACGTGGACGTTATTCTCTTAATCGAGAATGACATCTCCACACTATAAGGAATAAAAGTCTGATTGTCATCACAGTTCTCCATGAAGGACTTGGGTGAAGCATCCTACATCTTAGGGATGAAGATCTATAGGGATTGATCTAAAAGGATGCTTGGTATATCCTAATCCACGTACATAGAAACTATGCTGAAGAGGTTCAGCATGCAGAATTTTAGAAAGGGCTATCTTCTGATAGGCCAAGAAATTTCTCTCTCTAAGAAGGATTATCCGACAACTCCTGAAGAGAGAGAGCGTATGAGTAGAATTTTATATACTTCGGTAGTGAAGTCTATTATGTATGCAATGATATATACGAGACCAGACGTGGTATACTCACTAGGAGTAGTGAGTAGATACCAGTCTGATCCTGGAGAAAATCATTAGAAGGTGGTTAAAACCATCCTTAAGTATTTAAGAAATACTAAGGACCAATGGATAGGGCTTATATCAGGGTCGTGTACATAGCATGGCATACATGAGGCTCCCTATTGCAGAAGCATAAGGATCTTGCTACATGCGTTCTATTTCCTCAGGTGTCTGGGGGCACCATCTCTTGGAAAGATGAATATCCATGTCTGTGAAGTGGTATTGAATCCCCTTTAGAGTTTTCCATACTAAACTCTTTAGTACTTTCCCTCTATGTTACATCTTCTGTGAAAGTCCTAGCATTCCTATTCGGTCTATCCTTATAGACCTTAATTCCTAGAATAAGGATGCTTCACCTTAGTCTTTCATGGAGAATTTCCTTAGACAACCACATTCTTGACTGATGTCAACATGGGAATTATTCATTCCCAAATAGGAGGATGTATCCACGTCACAATACGAGGAAGAACAGCGTCCCACTGACCTTTGAAACACATGGTTCCATCTTTCGTTTTGATGAAACCAAACTTTTTTTGATTCACATCTTTGAACGAGTGTTTTCCAGCTCCGAGATGCTTGCTGCCTAGTCCATATATGGACCTTTGCAGCTTTGCAAACCTTGTGATCGTATCACTGGGTGAAACCTAGCGGCTGTTCCAATATAGATATCTTTCCTCAAGATTATCCATTTAGGAATGCCGTTTTTTCACGTCCATTTGCCATTTTCATAATCGAAATAGCGCTGCAACAGCAAGCAATGTGCGGATGGACTTTAGCCAGCTACCGGAGGATAAACGGTTATCCTGATAGTCCATGCTTCACGTTGGCTATAAACCTTTTGCCACAAGTCTAGCCTGAATGTCTCACATTCCCATCTGCACCAATCTTCTCTTGAAGATCCATTTAAACCCAATAGGTACTTACCTTCTGCGTGCGAATCTACCAAGGTCCAAACTTGGTTTGAGTCATCGAGTCGATCATCTGGACTTCATTCCCAAGCCATTTCTCGGAGTCGATATCTGATATCGCCTCGTTGTAGGTTTTGGGTCATCACATGAGCACCATTACTATTGAGGAACTTTTCCTCTACATTCCATCTGAATAATACCTAAAGTATCTTTCAGGGGGACGGGGAAACTCTTTCCATCTACTAGGTGAGAGGAGGTAGTGTTCTCTTATTGGCATCAACTGATTTGGTTCACTGGTCTTTAGCTCTTTCTGCTGTGAGGACTTTCTCATCGAGCTTTAATCTGCTTTCCAATGCCACTATCTTGAATAGAACTCGTTTTTCAGAAATATGCATGCAATCACAATCACATTGTGGTCTTCAGGAATGTAGAATAGTATCCTTAATGACTCTTTAGGGAATCCTATGAATCGAGCTCTATAAAGGACCTAAACTTACACTGGTCCGCTTTGTTGTCTTTTGACTAAGACGGACAACCCCAAATTCTGAGATGACTCAGCTTAGGTTTCTTTACCGTTGCCATATCTTCATACGTGTGGTAGGAACGTTTTAGAGGGAACCCTTTCAGTAAATAGATTAGAAGTTAATAATGAATGTCCCAAAGAAAATCTGGCGAGGTCTGTGAAGCTTCATCATGGATCGGAACCAATATTCAATAGAGTCCGATTTTCTCCGTTTCCTGAAACCCCGTATGTAGTTGGAGTGTTCCTGGTGAGTCCATTGAGGAGACTATGCCATTTTCCTTAAGGATAGTCTAGGAATTCCCGGCTAAGAAATTCCACCTCCTCGATTGCGATCGAAGAACCTTAAAATGGTTTCTCGTTTTTTTTCTACTATGTCTGTTTCTTTGAACTTTTTCAAAGCTTCAGGACTTGTGTCTCATGAGATACACATACCTCATACCTAGACCAAGATCATCGAAAAGGTAATGAAGTAGATTAAAATTGCCTCTAGCCGGCAACATCGAATGGGTCGCACACAGTAGTATATGGCAAGGAGGATCTTGGCCCTCTCCCCAATGTTCCAACAAAGGGAGTTAGTCATTTTTGCTTGAGACAGATTCACAAGTTGGGATACGACTCAAAACACAATAGGACTCAAAAGCCCATTTTTTCTCCAATTGTTAATCCTATCTTCTGCTTATATTGACCTAAATCTCAGGTGCATAGATATCTGTCGTTTGGCTATCCTAGGTCGTTGGCATTTCACGTTTATTGTTGCCGATTAGTTAAAAACGAGGTACATCAATATGCGAACTGATAAAGACATTAACAAGGAAACCATTTGCAATTTTTATTTCTTCATTAAAAGAATGTTACATGGTCCTTAAAGAAGGTGATACATAACCTTCTTGTGCTAGCATGAAACAAGAAATCAAATTCTGCTAGCTGCAGGCACATAATAACCAGTCTTTTTAAAATAAGTCATAAACCAAGATGGAATCGCAGGAATGTTCCACGACTACTGCAGCAACGTCTTGCTTCCATTACCGACGCGTAGGATTCATGTCTCATCCATCCAAGCTCCTCTATCCTACAACACTCCGCTAGAAGTGCACAGATGGAGCACTAGAACCAGGAGTCAGCACCCAATCTGGTATGCAAAAAGAAACCGTAAGGTTTAGACTCAATTACGGGCATACTCCAGAAGGAACTTCCTTCTTGTTCTTTAGGTGGCCAGGTAAGTAGGGAGGTTCCGCTATCCAATGGCCGTCGCTGTTGCAATGGGAAACACTTTTCTTTGCCATCGGACCTTTTTCTTCGGTTCTGCCTTCTTCTTCTTTGATCCTTCTACCTTTTGCTTTTTCACAGACTTCCTTTTCTTTCCTAAGACTTTCTTTTGCGAAGAAGTCACGTTCCATAGCAAGAGTGAGCCTTTAGAAACTTTCATAGAAAGCTCAGCGAGTAAACCAGCATATTCATCAACTCGGCTAAGGAATTTGAGTTTATGCATGTGTGGTAATTCATGATTGAATTGCCATATTGCATCAGTCAAGGATTGCAGAATAATATCATTCTGCAAGTCCAAGGTCCAACTCACACGAGCTTTTTCTCAAGCTTCTTCCATGTCCATTGCATCTATTGTCAGACAGTTGATTTGGATGACTGCCCATCATGCATCTTAGCCTTAAAAAGTCATTTTTGTGACTTGATATTTGGCTGGCGACTTGGTTCACCAAACTCTCCTGTCAGGTGAGCCAACATTTGCAAGCAGTCCGATATTCTTCATGTTGCGCTGGAGCCTCATCAGACATCGAGCCCAACATGAGTATCTGGCCTTATATGTCTTCGTCAATACATTTTTCCAGAGACGCTCTCTGTTCAGTGGATGGATGAGCTGGTAAGGTGGGAGGGGTCACTGAGTCCAAAACATGTGTTAAACTTTCTCGAACCCAAAACAATTTGTAGTATTCCTGAGCCAATCTTTATAATTGGGTCCAGTCAGTCTATGTGTGTCTAGGATACGTGCCAGTGGTGTTGGACGCAGACATTTTCCTGTAGAGAGTCAAAGATCTAGTTAGATACTGTAATTTTGACTTGACCAATTTGTTTAGGGATTTTATTTTTAACAAATTAGCTCCCACTATTTTCTCGGATCCTACATCCTCTCTGCAGAGATGCGAAAAAATCTTCACGATTCGATGATTTCTAGTGGGTGGTTGGGTCTCACCACTGACTCATCACCTCACCAAACAGTTTATTGGTGATGGGTTAGCAATGAGTGAACAACTCTTGTTCAACTGATTCTCTAACATTGGTGCACCAACTTGGTCTCTAATTCATGAATCTCACCGTATCGCGAGATATTGATCCACTCCTTAGTTTAAGTCAGGACCCACCATTTGCATAGACTGGGTTCTAATTGGGTCTCTCACCGTATCCAGAATATTGAGGCCCAACTCATCCTCCAGCCCATAGCATCCAATGCCTAATAGACATGTTGCGTGGTCTCCCGGTGCAACTGAGCCACTGTACAGCCGAGAACAATCAACCCGGAAGGGCCCGCACGTCTAAATGGGAAGACCTCGAACTTTCTTTTTCTTAGGGGAGAATTGATTCAGGTCTCATTAAATAGACTGGCTAGTCATAATAATGGGACTACCTAGTTTGGCATGGGTCAAACTTGGATTATTGACCACCTCAGATCAGAACTGTGTGTCAACAGATAATGGCCAGGTAAGTTTGACCGGTGGAGGAATATGCCGTTAACTGCACAAGTACGCATTTCAGGTCGAAGTAGCTTCCAATTAAAACCAGGTCGGTCGTCGTGTGCCAAACTTACTTAGGGACACCGAAATTGTTGAGTCAGAACCAATTGGTTAGCCTACCAATCCAGACTCTAACCTCTGAGCTAATTAGGTCTTGCTTGATCGTGATCGATCTTGACCCAGACTTAATTCCTATTAGGCTGGTCAATTTAAGCAGTGGTTGATCCCATCTAACCAACTCTTGATTCGGTTTTGATCAACGCTTAGACCTAATTTGAGCTACCCAAGCCTATTAACCAGTATTATGAATATGTCTTAGATCTGAAATTCTCAATTTTAGATCTAATTGATATTCCATAAACTTCTTCTTCAATTAAGTTGGGTTCATAAACAAAATATGACAATAAATCCTAGGGTTTCAGGATCTAGGGTTTTGCAGAAAGTAAGTTTTGGTTTTCTATTTAGGACGAACACGCAGCACCCACTACACTCATTAAGAACACCCCATCGGAATGGAAGAGAGGACCTTTAACCCTTCTTTCTTTCCTATGGACCGGACGGCCAGAGGAACGCCTTAATCAGGAACATTCCAATTACTACAAAACAATATCAGATCTTATCATATATCTTCATATATAAAGTAGATCTAATCAAGCATATTTGCATACATCTCATGTATATAATCAGCATGTTTTTCAGATCTAAATTATTCTCATAATAATTCTGAAAAATTAGATTAATATCTAATCAAAATCAATTTCTAATCTAGACAATATGTAGAACTATTCTAAACTAGTCTAGACATGCATCTATTCATATCTCATATGATATTTAAAATTAATAATTTTTTATTTGCTGTTTATCAGATGTGATATTAACACTTATAATATTCAGAAAACAGTAAATAAGAAGATCTAAATATGATTTAATCAAATTAAATCAAAGACATGCAAACTATTCTATAGAACTATTCTATTCTAGAACTAGTCATGCATATCTTCATGTTCTTAGATCCAAATCATTTAATTTTTAATTTTTCTGATTTAGATCTGATTCATATCTCATGTGACATCTGAAATCACATTATTTTTAATTTAAAAATAAATTAAAATCAGATCTTAACAATTTTAGAACTTGGCTCTGATACCAGTTGAAGGGGAAATCCTGATTTCCCGGGTCCAGGTTCGTCCAGATCTGATTAGATAAAGAATATATTCAAAATTTTTCTCTTTGATCTCAATCAGATCTTGATATGTTTCAGATCTGATTCTTATTATTTTAACAATAATAAAATAAGATAAATTAAAAATAAATTTTTTTTTAAATTTTTTACCTTTTTTGATTTGGGGTTAATTTCCTATACCTATAGATGATCCTGATTGTAGCGGAAGGTTCTGGATCTTAGCCACGCAAGCGCCTGGCCTCTACGGTATTCACTCGAGTTGGGATCTGGAGAACCTCTTCTTCTCTATCACACTCCAAAAATCAGATCTGGATCTGATTTGGAGGATCTTCAAACTCTTTTGAAGATCTGCAGTCGTCCTTTTTGCAGCAGCGCAGCCTTTTGCTTTTGATCGCCTTTCCTTTGATCTGGATCGCACCAACTAAGGTCCAAAATACTTTGGACGTGGAGAGCAAGGGGAGAAGAGAGTATGCGTGGAGAAGGAGGGGAGAGGCAGCCTTGGACGTGGGAAAACTCTATTGAATTCTCTTTCAATAAGACTTTTACTTGGAATTAGGGTTGGGCGCAGGGTCTTATTTATAGGACTAAGCGTGATCCAACTCTTCTTCCTCTCAACCATCACAACCCTTGTTGAAATCAGATCTAAATTTTCTGGATTTGGTTGAAAAGAGACCCTGATTCCCCTTAGGAGGGGCGCCTAAGACCAGTCAAACTTGGATTTCTTAGTAGAACTTCTAATTGGAATCCTAAAGGGAGGTGGAGTCCTTGTCAACAAGGACTCCTAGGCGCCTCCTACTTGGGCTCACGCCACCCTTGGCGTGCGCCCTTCTCCTTGCCAGGTTCTGGCAGGGGGACAAGCCCCACAGCTCTCCAATTAGGTGCATGACATGTGGTCAAAAGTCAAAGGGTCAATTGGTCAACGTTTTGACCAGTCAAAGGTAGACTTTTGACCAAAGTCAAAGAACAAGAAATGGCAGGTGACCAAAATGGCAGGTAATGTCTTACAAATAAGACAACCTATTCTGACTTGGACAACCTCCAGTAGACCATATGAGGCCTCTGATTGAGCACAAACTCCTTTGGCTCAGCTTCAGGGACACTATTTATGATAGTGAAAAGGAACGTTAGTTCATTCGAGTCTAGCACGATTTCCTTGAACCTAATTGAATCTCATTCAGATCAATTGAACTAGATCAGTTCAATTGATGATCACCAGACTCAAACCCTTGTTTGTGTGATCCAGTTAGGTTCAGTTCTGTATGGTAATGGGAATATGTCATGATCTTTATTCATAGCTCATGAACTCCTTTCGATGGATCAGAACTCTTCTGATTCGAACAGCTAGAATGATCATCATCTAAATCATTCTAATTCTCCCAAAATCCACCAGTAACACTAGCAGTATATGGGTGGCACCATCAGAGCTGAATGCGACCTCTGGTGCAGCTACCTGGTGTGATTAAGTTTTTCTATCTTGAGCCCCGATCAGATTAGGGTTAGGTGAACTCGTCAAACCCTAGTCTCTGTCATATGATGTAATCATTCGATTCGAGTCCAGTGTGAAAATCTAAATAGAAACTCTTTCTATTATTCACTCTGCCATGGCCATTGGCTTCAGGACTTGATTCTCATGATCATCATAGGGCTACTCCTCTACCACCGAGGTAGATAGGATCCCATCTTGATGCAATCCAGTTTCCTACAATGAACATGTCACAGCAACAACACCTTAGGGTTCCATATGGCTAGGAGCCCTAGTAATGGTTGTGGTCAAACTATAACACCTTCAGGTGAACTGCCGATGCATCTCAGGTCAAAGAACCAGACACACTACTGCAGCATTTGAGTCAGTCATTGACGAGAAGGTAGACTCCCTAATGATTTCGAGGTGGTCACGCTCAGTGCCTCGTTCTATCTACGAGTACCTGTTACTCTCGCTCCGGTGTCTCCACACCGTGACTCAAGACTCATCTACTAAAGAGAAGCGATCGTACACCAACCTTCCGGATCAATCACCATCCTCGTGATGATCCTATGGTCGGGAGCTGTTTATGAGTTAATAATGATTATTCATGTCTTAAATTTTCAACTCTTGAAAATATGAATTATCATTACCATTAACTCAAAGGATGTATCACAGACACTAAATACACATGTGTGATAGAAAATAACCCATTTCATTAATTATAGTCAAAATTACAATTTTGCCCCTAGAAGTGTATTACAAGTGTCAGCCAATTCTGGCTTCTAGGGCACATATATCTAACAGCTTGAGCTATGGCACCAGTGCTGTCGTAGTTGAGCAGGACTGGACAATCAATGGAGGGGCTACTCCAAGCTCGGTGATGAACTTCCTCAGCCACACAGCCTTTTTTGCTGCATTTGATGCTGCTATATACTTTGCTTCACAAATAAAGTCAGCCACTATATGCTGCTTGAAACTTTTTTAGCAGATGCCTCCACCATTTGGAGTAAAGATATACCCCGATATATTTTTACTATCATCATGATCAGATTGAAAGTTGGAGTCTGTAAATCTCCTAAGCTTCAGATCTGACTCACCATAAACCAA